>APFE031000892.1:74763-91183 GCA_000404065.3 Pinus taeda | reverse complement strand
AGTAAAGGATATAAGTCTTACAATAAAAGACTTGGAAAAATTGTTGAAAGTATTGATGTGGTGGTTGATGAAGCAGGCAACAATTAAAAGCAGATAAAAACCGAAGATTTTGAAGATGATGAGGACTATCCTTCAACATGAAATCAGACTAATGTTGAAGAAGAAACTTATGAGGCACTAGAAGAACAGATAAGGGTAGACGAAAAGACTTCATAAAGATATGTCTAGAAGAAACATCCAGAGACTCAAATTTTGGGGCAAAAAGAGGCAGGTGTACAAATAAGAAGAACTATTACAGAAGCTTCAAGCTATCTAGCATTGCTCTCCTCCATTGAACCATGAAACATAAGCGAAGCATGCAAAGATGAATGTTGCATCAAGGCCATGAATGAGGAACTTGAGCAGATTGAAAAGAATAACACTTGGGAATTGGTTCCTAGACCTAATGATAAGAATGTCATAGGGACCAAATGGATATTCAAAAACAAGCTGAATGAAAATGTAGATGTTATTAGAAATAAGGTCAGACTTGTTTGTAAAGGGTATGCTCAACAAGAAGGTATAGACTTTGAAGAAACTTTTGCACTGGTTGCCAGACTTGAAGCCATAAGAATGTTCCTTGCTCTTTCTACCTTTCAGAAGTTCAAAGTATATCAAATGGATGTGAAATTTTCCTTTCTAAATGGAGACTTAGAAGAAGAAGTGTATATTGAGCAACCAGATGGATTTATCCTTGGAAATGATCTAGAACTTGTATGCAAACTCAGAAAGACTCTCTACGGTCTTAAACAAGATCCAAGGGTTTGGTATTATCATCTGGACAAATACCTCCATGAATAAGGTTTTTCAAAAGGATCAATAGATGGCAATCTATATATAAAAATTGGCAATGATAAACTGCTAATACATGTTGTGTATGTTGATGATATAACCTTTGGTAGCAATGAAGAAGCCATGAGTCAAAGCTTTGCTTTGGTGATGCAGAAAGAATTTGAAATGTCCTTGATTGGTGAGCTCACATATTTTCTTGATTTACAAGTCCAACAAAACAAAGACAATATCTTTCTCTCACAAACCAAGTACCTCAAGTAGATCTTGAAGAAATATGGCATGGAAGATTTGAAACCAGTATGTACCCCTATGGTAACAGGATGTAGCCTCAACGCAAATGATGAATCAGCAATAGTACATCAACCAACATATAGATCCATCATTGGTATTCTTCTCTATCTGATAGGAACTTGACCAGACATCATGCATGCAGTGGGAATAGTTGGAAGGTTCCAGGCAAATCCAAAAGAAGCACACCTTCAGGAAATTAAAAGTATTTTCAAATATCTTCAGGGAACACAGAACTATGGCTTATGGTATCCTAGAGATATAGATCTCACACTTCATGCACATACAGATGCTGATTGGGTAGGAAGCGTGGATGAATGAAAAGGCACTAGTAGTGGTGCATTCTTTATGGGTTCCAGATTAGTATCTTGGTTTAGAAAGAAGCAAAGTTCAATTGCATTATCTACAGCTGAAGCAGAATATGTGGTTGTTGCACACAACTCCTTTGGATGATGCAAACATTGCAAGACATTCAATTCACTTGTACTCCACCTATCTCCATTTTATGTGATAATACAAGTGCAATCAATATTTCCAAGAATCCAATCATGCATTCAAAGACCAAGCACATACCTATCAAATATCATTTTCTCTGGGAACAAGTGCTTCAACAGAAGGTCAAGTTGGAGTATGTTCCCTCCAAGGAGCAAGCTGTTGATATATTCACCAAACCATTGCCCAGGGAAACATTTGAATGCCTCAAATAGAAGCTGGGAGTAGTTGATGCATCATCTTACTGTTGACACTTATCTGTTTCAGAGAAAAGTGGTTGTACGTGAGTTTCAAGAAGAGCATCTGCGTACATATTTCTGTTTCTGTGGATACAGCCACGTATATGTTGGTTTGAAGAAGAACAGTGGGCAAGACTCAAGATGAAAAGAGTTTGGTATGGGCCTGACAGAGACCATCTGGCACAGGTTCAGGGGGCATATACTTCTAATAATGCATTGTTAGCATTATCTTAGAAGATATTGGTAGAATTTCACAACTATTTTTGTCTCAAGTGGAACAAGTGCAGAAGGAGATCATGGTTGTTGGTCTAGATGATGATTGATAGATGTTGTTGATGATCGTAATTAATGACTATCATAGTCTTGTTTTAGATATTTTGTCTCTATGTCATGTATATCTTTTATTATAAAGGTCATGAAACGGCCTATTTTGGTTTCCCCACTATGCATGGGATAAATGATGTAATGTTCTTGCTTTTGGTATAGCCCCACTTGGTTGGGAGATGGATGTATGTATGAATCTTTGGTGATAGGAAGGTCATTTATGATGTATAGAGTCATATTATTCTTGTATAACATATGTTTACAAATATTGCCTTCAGTCAAGGGGAGCATGGGTAGCACAGCAAAGCAGAGATTTCAGCGTATACTCAGGGGGAGCATAACCCTTTTCCCTTGATGACAAAGGGGGAGAGTGACTTGGGGTTGCCATCAAATCCAAGGGGAATATTGTTGGCATTATGACATAGGTTTGGCACTATGGCAAAGGTATTGTCCTTGATGGTAACTCACTTGGAAAATCACTCAGATGATAGCTCAAGCTCACATGCTCTCAAAATAAAGGAAAAGGAGGTATACACAGGTTTCTGTTGACCAAGCTACGTATACACATGGATTCATAGACCAAAAGGTGTGTATGCATATACATGCATTTTCATGTACAGAAAAGCATGTACAGTTTGGAAAACTTGGTTTCTGGTCCTTGGTATTTGAATCTATGGTTTTGGACCATGGTATCTTGTCTGAAGTGTCGAACCTAGGTATTTAGACCCAGGTATTGGTTCTAAGTTGTTTTGAACCATGGTATTGAGTAAGGCCTAAGACTATAAAAGGGGATGGAGATCATTAGGCAAAGGTACTCAAGGATTGAATATCTTATGAAGAGCAAGATCTAGAATACTGGTCATTGTGTTATGCTGCATTGCTAGATCTGAATCAAGGAGGAACTTGAGCGCTAGAAGAAGGATAAGTTCTATTGAAGGGTCAAGAGAAGTATATTTGTGTGAATTTGATCTGTTATATTTGGTGCATGACTTGATCTATAAATCTGATGATCTGGGTATAAGTTATGTATGAATAGTTGAAAAAGGTAAATTATCTTTTATAGATCTATACGCAGGTTCAACATAGCAAAGGCATGTATACACAGTGTTTTAGTAATTGAAAATGGTGTATACGCAGGTTTTCCTTAATATAGCAGTGTATGCACACAGGTTCTACATATTAAAGTAGCGTACATCTCATAAAATATGTTTTAGCTACTTTTGTTTATTACTGAAGTGTTCTGGGTTCTGGTTGGGTTCTGGTACTGTTACTGTATTCTGGTTACAGCATTCAGAGAAGCGATTGTTTGATTCAATTTTGGTTGGTGCAAAGGAGATTGGTTGATGTAGATATATTTGATGTTTTATTGATGTTATTGATGGATATAGTCTAAAAATTTATGAAACGTGGTCCCTGGAAGAAAAGAGAAGGTTGTAGCCTTTTGTAGGTCAACACCTACATACTAGTACATCAGCTAGTATAAGAGCTAAGGGGGTTGTAGCTCCCTTCCAAGAGAAGCTGGAGAATGAGAAAAGGTTGTATCCTTCTGCAGGTAGAAGCTTACACACTGGTATAAGACTGCACCAGTATAGAAATATTGTAAAAGGAATTTTCTTATTGAAAGAAGATAGAGACGAATTGCAGCAGGTGGTTTTCACCCACATTGGGTTTCCACCTTATAGCTTGTGTTCATGTGTGTGATTTTCTGTACTATTTACTGCACTTTATTACTGTTTTATGGTTCTGATACATAGATTAAGATCAAATAACTAAATTAGAAGTCTGCAAGATATATGTGGTTTTCTCTAAACACAGTTGCGTATATACACAGGATTAATTAGCAGAAGTAGTGTATATCAATTTTTTTATGGAAATAAAAAAATGTTAAATTTATAATACTAATTCACCCCCCCTCTCAGTATTATTTCCAACAGCTTCTCTAGTCATGATGGTTTTGTAAGCAATAGATTGAGCATCTTTGTGTCCAAAATTATGACATGAAAAAAATTGCCCATAAAAAAGTTCCTGCGACTATCGAATCTATTGACCTGGTGATTGTAGTTTCTATTCATCTTTGGAGCAAATTGAGTATGATTTACCTGAGATTGGTTGTGGCTTCTATTCATCCTTGGAATAAATACAGTCTGATTTACCTGGGGATATGCTTTATGCCTTTGCTAATGATTGTCATATTGTTCACTAGTCTTTGCTGCATCAAAATAGCTTTTAGTGGAAGTTGACAGCTTCTGTGATTGAGATGCTTCTTTAGTATATCCAAGACATGTCTTTATCATAGTAGAATGCTACACTTTGATAATTTCATCTAATTTTTCTGATCCTTTAACAAATCTAAGATTGAGAGATCTCATTTTCTCAAGGTACTTTCTTATAACCACAATTTCACACTCTAGTTTTTCATTATGTTTTTTTCAGCAAGTTGGTATGTCAAGGTATCAATAATCATATTCTTTTCTTATAAACAAATTTTGAGGCTAGAAATTTCTTCATGAAGGTCATCTTCTTCTAAAGCATCCCAAAAATTATCATCGTCATAAGCCATTAGAAGTCTATAGTCATTACTATTTTCATCCTCATCACTATTTGATAAACCATTGCTATTTTCATGAGTATAGTAACTTCTTTTATTTACAACTTGTTTTCTATATCATTTGCATATTCCATCCATTTTTCATATTTATCTTTATGGGGACATTTGGCAGCATAATTACCGACTTTGCCACAAGAAAAATATTTGAAGAGTAGCTTACCTTTAAATCTTCTGAAACCCTGTTGAAGCTTCTTGACAAAGTTTACCTCATCTTCTTCTTCTAAAATATGTCCTGATTCATTGTGTTCTTCCTTTCCTTTTACTAAATCTTTAAATGTGGCTTCTCTCATATCTGATGGACCTCATTTTCTCATCTCAATGGAAGTTAAGATTACGTGAAGCTGTGTCATAGTGATATTCATCAGATCTTGTTTTTATTCTATGGCATACACTTTTGATTCAAATTTAGTAAACAAGGATCTCAAAACTTTCTCAACAAAGGTAACTTCCTTTATATCTTCTCCTAGATTCTTCATACAATTAACAACCTCCTCTATACGTAAGAGGTAACTAGATATACTTTCATCACTGTGCATTTTAAGAGTTTCATATAGAATTCTGAGAGTTTGAAGTTTAGCACGTTCTACCTGAGAGCCTCCTTCATAGCTCAGAATGATTTTGTCCCATATTTTTTGGCTGATTTGAGCTACATGACTTTGACAAATTCTGATGGTGACAGACTTCCCAATAAGGTATTGACAACATTGCCATTGTTTTCCTATTGCTTCTTACCTGCTGTATCTGTAGCAATTGTTTTTGGAAATGTATATACTCCTTCCACAATTTCCCAGACATCCATTCCAAGATATTGTAGATAGGTTGTGGTTCTTATTTTCCAATAAAAAAAGTTGCTTCCATCAAAGAGTGGCAGTCTGATGGATGCCATGATTTCTTGATTACTCATGGTGATGGATCTCCCTTCAAGTGATCAAGCTTCTTCTAAAGTACTTGCGCTAATACCAATTTTTCGATATAATACTAAGAGGGGGGCTGAATAAGTATTATCATATCAATAATTTAATTTCTGAAATAGATTTATATACATGACTTCAGCTAAGCGAACTAGCATGTACACGCGATTGTACTTAAACAAACCAGTGTATATGTAGAGAACTTTTGATTTCAATTGTTTATCATGTATTGAACTTTAACCAGTATATCAAAGATTTATTAGACAATGCAACAAAAGTAGAATAAGGCATCACACATAAGCAACACACATGAACACCAAGATATAAGGTGGAAACCCAATGTGGGTAGAAACCACCTGCTGCTATCATCTCTGTCTTTTTTTAATAATAAGAAAATCTGTTTATAATCTTGTACTGGAGCAGCCTTATACTAGTACATAGGCACCCACTTACAGAAGGTGGAAACCTTCTCGTCCTCCAGCTTCTACAGGAAGGGAGCTACAACACCTTAGCTCTTGTACTAGCCAATATGTTTACTAGTACGTAAGTTCCACCTTACAGAAAATACTCTTCTACTAGGGACCACATTTCATGAATTTCCAAATTGATACTCCTGGATCTCAACACCACAATCTGAAGGCCACATTTCATTCAATTTTCATACTGGACCCATCAACAACATCATAGCTACAATATAACGATCAAGTACTTAAACCAATCACTGAAACTCAATCATCATAAGCTAAATCTAATAATTCAGAATACTGTCACCATAATACAGTCACCAGAACCCAAAACATAACCCAGAACTCTGCAATAGCAAACAGAAATAACGGAATCATTCTTCATAAGGTATATGCTACTTCCCTATGTTGAGCCAGTGTGTGTACGCACTTTTATCAAAGCCAACCAGTGTATACATCTGTAAATATTAATTCATAATTTTGCAGCTATTCTAGCCTTTAGTTATACCTAGATCATAACATTTAGAGAATAATACATGTGTTAATATTCAGATCTAGAATATACGTGAGCGAAACCATATAATCATAATTCATTTCAAGCCTTAAGATCCTAATCCATCATTAGATCTTATCCTTCATCAATCACTAAGGTTCATCCTTGGTTTAGATGAAGCAATGCACCATAAGCCAATAACCTGCATACTAGATCTCACACTTCACCAAATATTCGATACTTGCACACCTTGGCCTAATGATCTTCTCCTTCTTATATAGTTTTGGGTCTTTCTCAATACCATGGACCAAAACCACTTAGGACCAATACCTTGGACCAAATATTATAGATCAAAATACCGTGGACCAAATACCTTGAACCAAAAACCAAATTTTCCAAGATATATGTGCTTTTCCTTACGTGAAAGTGCATGTGTACATATACGCTACTTATATGCAGTGAACCTGCGTGTATACACAACTTGGTCAAGATGAACCTGCATATACCTCCCTTTCATCATTCTTTGAAGTCTGATCTGTAATTCTTTGTTGTTAACCTACTGTACTGTGGTATTTCATCTGAGTGAGTTTCTATCAAGGACAACACCTATATCATAATTCCAACAATATGAATATAGTAGTCCCGGTTTTGGGATCTAGGGGAAATTCTTTGTGTATATCTTTTATGTTTTATGCTCTCATCATTGTTTATTTTCTGTTTTTACAATTCGTATGCAAGCCATTTCTGTATAGGGTTAAAACCTACATTTGGTATCAGAGTTTTTTTGGCTTCAAGGGGACACCTTTGCTATTGAGGGGTTTTTGCTCGGGCCTGTGGTAGACCCTGTTCAGTGGGAGATCTATGGGATCGATTCTTGTGGTGAAAGAATATGGTGAAAAGTGGAAATATAGAGATCGAGAAATTTAATTGTCAGAGTTTTGAGTTGTGGAAAGTCAAGATGGAGGATCTGTTGGTGGATAAATATCAGTGGATTATAATAGATCTGGTTACTAAACTAACAACGATGCTAGCTGAAGACAGGGAATAGTTGGATCGGAAGGAAAAGGGCACAATGCATGTTGGGCTGCCAAATTAGCATACACTTTCACTCCATTTTCACCTTTATTCTCATTTTGTCAACTCATTTCATCACATTGTCATTATATTTCCATTACCATATGGGTTCATATTTTCATTTTCCAAAGTTATTTATTTTATGTATTTAAGGTGAATTTATGATTAAAAGTTAGAAAAATAACATGTATTTGCTTATACCTAAAGGTGGAATGTGTAGGTGATCTGGAAGGTTCCAAGACACTCTTATATGGCCTCCAAGACACAAATTCGAATTCCCTTCAAGATTTGAAGGAGATTTAAAACTTAGCGGTTGAAGATTCTACATGGGAGGATGAGAATTTTAAATAGAAGCATCGAGAACTACTCAAGTGTTGAGGAAAATACGTTTTTGAAGGAGAGGGGCATGTTAGGTCCCTATAATACTAGTGATTCTACCATTAGTATTGTCATTGTAGCCCTTATTATTATTGTTGTGACCCTTTTGTCCCAATATTGTTATTATTGTGGCCCATAAAAGCCCACTATTGTTATTTTTGTGCCCTTATATTATTATTGTTATGTTGGCTTTGATTATATTGTGACCCCTTATACTCCTATATATAGAAAGGAGGTTTCGTCATTTGTATCATCCAAGAATTGTTCATTTGTGTAATGTAAAGGAGGTTTTCCCCTCGAAGAGGCTGATTTCTAAGTCATTGATCTATATGTTCTATCTTTTTGTGAGCTGGTTTCATAACAAAATATATATTTCTTTACTAAGAACTAACACAATAATTATTTCTTCTTGTTCATGAAAATTCATATTTACATATTCATTTCAAGAAATCAAACACAATAGCTATTTTTTCCTGTGTATACCAACAGATAATCCTTTCACGAAAACTAGCATGTATAAGATTCATGGAACCTTTTAAGAAAATAACCTTGACTCTTATTTCATGCACAAGAATTCATATGTTTTCCTTTCCAATCATGGCTAATATTTTATGCAAACAAAATTCATATGAATTCTTTTTGTGCATGTAAATACATATTTATTTTGAGAGATATAAAAAAGAAGCAATTATTTTGTCCATGCTATACATATATTTCTTTAAATAAAATCTAACTTAATAGCTAATTATTTTGTATATGTAAATACATTGTCTCTTCCATGATAACTAATGCAATATCTATTATTTCTATACATATTAATATGTGTTCTTTTCCAAGAAAAATAATTATTTTGTGTATGCAAAATTAACACATATTCATTTTCAAGAACTAGCCAAAATAAACACACACATATATTTTCTTTAAAGAAGATTGGAAACGATACTCATCTATATCTATACCATTTAAATTTTCATTTCTTGCTTAAGCCCAAGATTTTGACACTCATAGGGGTAATGTCGACCTTTCCCTTGGGTCTAGGACATGATGCACATAGAGAATTTCTTAATGAACAAAATATGTGGAAGATATTCAAGGAAGACAGCTGATGTAACATTACTATATTATTTTGCAAGGGTTTGGAAGGTATTTTGGAAGTCTATATACACAACCCATTTCTTTTTCAAACTTTCAAGCTGAACTACAAAGTCATGAACCTCGCATCCCCTATTGGTGGGATTGAATGAGTGGAAAACAAGTTTTATTGTACAATAAAAGCATAGAATATAGAGGAAATGATTTTAGCAATCATGGATGAAAGAATTGGCAAAATATATGTAGAAAATGATGATATTTACGACATACTTCCTCTCATATTTGTCATGGAATAGATCATAAAGTAGTTTAAACTGTTACTAAGAACCCAAACTAAATCTTGATGGTTAATGTTCGTTAAACACATAATTTTAATATTTTTTTGTGAAAGTAGTTATAGGGATATTCCATTCTCCCCCCCCCTAAAGATAACATCATCCTCGGTGTTCATCATTAAATTTCACTGAGAATATAACAATCTAAATGACCAAAAGGGGATCCATCCATTTCAAAATGAAGGATTTTGTTTCCAGTAAATACCATTAATTGAAACAATAATGTTTCTACCTATAATCATAAGCATTTATAACTATAAAAGTATTCAATTTTTACTTTCAGTCACTTAACTGTTATTCAATTTTATAAAAAAAGAGTCCCTATACAAACTTATTGTTACTTGTCAATTACTCTTGGAAATCGTTGTCACTTCATGCAATAAATTTAATTATAGGTGGCTTGTTAGCTATGGAAAGCATTCTAAGAGTGGCTTAATAGCCCAACAAGAAGAACCTAAGGTAGTTTGATAGCCTTCATGGAAAGAACCCTGTAGCGTATCACCAAAAAATCCAACATAATCACAGTAATGACAACATTTTAATATTTAATTAGTTATACAATTTCAAGTGATATTTTAATCACAAAAATTCTACAAGTATTCATAGAGAACCTATCACTCTAATCATCAAGATGATCAATAACTGCACCAAGTGCATACTATCTTAACCCCATGCTAAACACATCCATAAAATTGGTAATACAATAGAGGAACTACACTTCTAGTATTTCCTTTTCAAACACTAGGATACTTTCCTATCAAGATGTACATATAATTCTTACACAATCATATAGAAAATTCATTTTTAACACATCACTTATCTGATTAGTTAACATGTTTTGCTATGAGAACCATAGTGGGTAAAAGAATTTTCCTCCCAACCAATGGTAACTGGTTTCCACAACTAAATTGATTCAATTTCACATCAAGGATAACTCTTTGACAGAGAGCATACCAGGTCTAACCTAGTATTTCTCTAAACTCACCAGGTCCAACCTAGGATTTCAATGACCACACTGGGTCCAACCTCAGATTTCATGAACCACACTAGGTCTAGCTACGATTTCACTAACTACATAGGGTCCAACACATGATTCATCTTGGAAAAATCCTACCTATTCCTCCAACAACTTCTTATCTATGAGAAAATTTGCTCAACAACACACTCTTTAGGCCTCCTCTAGTGGGCTCTAAAACCAATAAATATTCCTCTGGATTTTTCCCCTCTCATCATCTTGCCCATCCCTTTTCCCTTACTGAGGTCATGTATCTCTAGGGAGAGAAAATCTGAATAGGCAACCCCTCAACCCATAACCCTTCTTGGGCCTTTCACAAGTGTCCCATAACTGCGTAACATGTGAAATTATCTTTTAGCATATTTTCCTACTGCAATTTACGTAATTGACCATATTCACATTAGCATTAAAATATATGAACATCTATGTACATCATGCATTCATACTTGACCCTCAACATGGCTCCCATAATCCGTAAAATTAAATTAATAGGAAATCATGATTGAAAACACATGCCATATAGGTGGTATTCATTTCAAATCTTCCAAATAACCATCTTGCAATTTAGAAAAATATTATCATATCTTACATATCATAACATTATACCTTCTCATTTTCATTTTCAAATCACATTGCAATGTTTTACCTACCATAGGTTCTTATGTTTCATTTTATTGGAACATCACTATGATGTCGTTAAACAACAACTTTCTTAATCATACCAACAACATTAGTCACATATTTTTTTGATAAAAACATACCTCATACAAAATAATGTTATTTATGAGATATCTTGTCAAATCATATTTCAACAATGTAGAAAGGTGTTGGTCCTATCCATATTTCATAAACCATTCCCATTCATTAAAAGTAAGCATAACAAATAATATTACATTTTCCAAATGCTACATCCAAGGAACTTTAAAATAAAGTTTCCATGAAGTTTTTTTTCAAAACAACAGTAAGGAAATATGACCTTAATCATTAACATTCCCATTTATAATTCATTTCATTCATGCATATGTATCTAATCAATATTCATTATGCACCATTGCTAAATTCAAGTCAATCACATAGACTTTTCTTGGTTAAACAAATTAATAATGCTAATAGGTTCAAAATGCCATCTAGATTTTTTCTTAGCGATATAAACGAAGACACCACATGTTCACAACACAATTGACTTTACTGATTAGAGTTAATATGTAATGTTATTATGGTATTCACATGCACTAGATGGATTTTTAAAATATGAAGTTAACATATTTGTTAGATGTAGGTTGCATACCATCTCGCATCATCATTGAATCATCAATTTGTAGAGTTGTGAAGTTTTGAACAAACAACATAGTCAACGACAATTGATTAGCACTGGTTCTATCATGAAGTTGGTAGAACGTACATAATTTATTTCATCTCATGCATTATAATACTATCAAATAATCTTTTCTGCTCACATCAAACCATTTTTCATTTATGTATGTTCATATACAAAGCCACAACCCTTTTCCACTTTTATTTTTATTAATGAAATAAAAATGTGTTTCTATCAAATCAATCACTTTAAACACTCTATTGTTATCATGATCTAAGTTCTTTGTAACTTTCAAGAACTTGCAGTCATATGTATGCATTGTTAAACAAGTATCCATTTTCACAATCATTCTAGTTTTGTTGCATTATGCATAAAAGCCTATAGAAAGCTTTAACCATACAAAAGCATTGATTTATCATTAGTAATTAAGTGCAAATTTAAATTATGGTAAAAATCAAAGAAACCTTAAATTCAACAATGTATTGGCACCATTATACCAATAACATGAAGTGAACTACCATAATCACATTCTTTACAACTTGTAATAATATTTAATCAAAATTGGTTCATGCATATTGTAATATACCTTTGAGGATAACTTTAATAGTTTGTTGTGAAATAATAATTCATGAGAGGTAGTGCAATATACAAAATAATCAATGCTACGAGCCATTATAATTTCAATCAAAATCCATGACAAGACTCAATCGTCAATTAGTCACTCTAGTGAAGACATTAACACTTGTTTATCTTTAACATCCAAAGGTGGTCTTTCAATTACTTTTAAAACATTTCATTGTCCTCTTCAAGGAAAACCCCCCACCTTTATACATTCATTCATTATCACACAAAACAATATATGCATTCATTCTTGATAAGCAATGCATTTTAACTTTAATCACTTTTATATAAGTGCATCATTATGCATTATTATAAGATTATGCATGCAAAGGTTGGTAGTTAATCCTCACTATGACTAGTGAGTGCTCAAGGTTTTTCCTAAATGTAATATAATTTTTTTATTGTCTTTTATCCACATAAAGATTCAAATTTCATTAGCACAATTATTCTTTAAAGAAGAAACTAACTCTTATCATTCTTTAATGCAATTATTAACATCATGCATCTCATATCAAATGCAAAGTATTGTACACATTTCCATGGAGCTTTCGTTAATGTCATACTTGAATTGATGCCTATTAACATCATACCTCTACCTATTTTCCAATTACAGATTTACAAAATGCCCCAATGTTGAAATTTTTTTCTCTAATACCACTTGTAACATCTCCCATTAAACCTTGTGTAAAACTACATAGGATTAGAAATTTTTCACATAATTTACTAGCATGTAAAATTCCTAATGACTTACTCCATAGTCTTAACTTACCATTAGATAAAATAATCATCATTACATAAAGTAACTTGAGGAATGCAATAGTAAGATACATAACCATTAACATAAAGCTCCCTATTGTAACCTTACATCATTATCATTATCCATTTCATTAAAATAGTTAATAAAATGTTTGATGATGTAAGTGTTAATTTCATTCAAGAAAGAAACATCATTAGAATGGAATAATAGGTAAACATATCATTAGACATCGATATACCCTGGAAACCCTATATGTAAAAACTAGAAAATGTTTAATTTTATTAAATGCCCCATGAGGGTGTTCACCCCTCACTCAATGCTTGTAATGGAGCCCATCTCTTGACTATTTTCATAAAATTTTACAAAGAAATATAATATTTAATACAACATAAATATGCAGAAGCTATTACATTAGTCATGATATCATTTACCCATAAATCCTTGAACATTATGTCTATGTGGCCTGGTTATTTCCGTCGATGGATTATCCCGCACTTTACATTCCTTCAATATGCATAAAGCACTCATTCTTTTCCCTCCATAATGTTAAATATAATCTGTCCTTTGCATGAGTTACAATCCTTTCTCGCAATTTCTACTCTCATCAAACTATGACATCCAAACAATAAATATTTACTAATTATGCTTCAAGCTTATTTTCAAGTGCATAATTAAAAAACTTACAAAGTATTAAGACATGTATCTATTATTTACACAACACATACATTAATTAAATCACATAACTATAAAAAAACATTTCTAGTTATATTTACACATATGTATGGTTATGAGACATGTCAGTCCATCCATAATTCACACACATAAGGTAAAATACATAAATATTACTAGGGAATGCTCATTTATCCACTCTTCACATGCATTATAAGAAAAGGAGTAGATACAGTTAACCTCTTCCCACTAAAGTATGATAATATTAAAGGATTCACCATGGGTATCATGATAATGTTTAAAAGAATTGCCTTGGTTATCATTATCTATTTGCACAAGAAGAGGGAAAATTTTTCCAGAAGACATACATCACAAACATTATTATTTTCTTTATACACAAGCAAATTATTTTCAAAAGAAGAACCATTGCAACCACACATATTCTTTTAAAGGAAACTAACTCATTAGCTATGATATTTGTGCCTAAAATTACATAAATTATATTCAAAATAAACTAGTCCTCAACTTTTATCTTTGCATGAGAAAATATGTATTATATTTCCAAAAGAACGTAACACAATAGCTATTATTCATTCATGTAACTACATATTATTTTCCCAAAATAAAGCTAACACAATAACTATTATAAAGCTAAAACCATAATTATTCTTTTCTCCACGCAATATATATTGCTTTTCCAAGGCATCTAACACAATAATTATTCCTTTTTCTGCATGAAAATATATATTTCTTTTACAAGAACTAATAAAATAATTATTTCTTCTAGTGCATGAAAATTCATATTTACATATTCATTTCAAGAAATCAAACACGACAACTATTTTTTCCCGTCTATACCAACACATAATATTTTCATGAAAACTAGCATGCATAAGACTCATATGCAACCTTTTAAGAAAATAACCTTGACTTTTATTCCATGCACAAGAATTCATATGCTTTCCTTTCCATTTTTGGCTAATATTTTTCACAAATGATATTCATATGAATTCTTTTTGTTCATGTAAATACATTTTTCTTGTAAGAGATCTAGAAAAAAAGTTGTTCTTTTGTGCATACTATACATATTTCTCTTTAAAGAAAATCTAACTCAATAGCTATTTCTTTTGTATATGTAAACATGTTCTCTTTTCCATCAAACCTAATCCAATACCTATTATTTCTATGCATATGAGTACATGTTATTTTCCAAGAAAGATAGCTATTTTATGTGTGAAAAATTATCGCATGGTCATTTACAAGAAGTGGTCAAAATAAGCACACACACACACACATTCCTTTAGGAAGAATGACAAAGATACTTCTCTCTCTTCCATTTCAATTTTCATTGCTCACATAAATCCACGATCTCAAAATTCATCGATGAAATGTCAATCTTGCCCTTGGATCTTGGACATGATGCACAAAGAGTGTTTCTTAATCAATGACATACACAGGAGATATTCAAAGAAAAAATCTTGATGTAATGTTGTTATCTTCTTTCTTGAGGGTTTGGAAGGCCTTTTGGAAGTCTATATACACAACCCCTACTTTTTAAAACCCTTAACATGAACTCTAGAGCCATGAACCTCACATCCCATGTTGGTGGGATTGAATGATTTGGAAACACGTTTTAATGTACATTAAAGCAAAGAATACAAAGGAAAATATTTTATCAGTCATGGATGAACAAATTGGAAACATATGCGTAGAAAACAATGACAGGTGTGGTGTACTTCATTTTGATTTTTGTCGTGGAATAGATCATAAAGTAGTTTAAACTGCTACTAAGAAACCCACTAAATATTGATGGTTACTATTTTCTAAACACATAATTTTAATAATTTTTTGTGAAAGTAGTTACGAGGATATTACAAGTACGTTTCATGGAACCTAATATAAATCGTTTTAAAAATTCATGCAATCTAGGTATGAGAAGGCTCAAATATTTCTACATTAGATGTCAAAGAGGTTCATAATAGTATAATAATCTCATCTTTCTTGCAGATAAGGGTCCAAAAAAAATTCTCTACTAGTGGATGATTTAGTGTCTACACATCACTGAGGTTTGTTGCCATGTGAACATCGCTTAGAGTTCCATTTCTATAGTCATTCCTTAAACATGGAAAATTTATTTCCTTAAGCAATTATTGTTTACATTTAGTAGATATTTTTTTTTATAAAAATTTATCATGTTTTTTTAACAGTAGGAAAGCCTATCATAACTTAGTTTTCAAACCAGTAGTGAAGATAATCGTCTTTAACTGCTATTCATGAAATCATGTTGACTAATCATCACTATTTAGGAAAACCACACCACCTAGAATGACCCTGTTTGTGGTCCATAAGGGGGTAGGCTTTCACTCCTACTGAATATCTCTAGGTCTTTGACCATTAACATATCTGCCTACATCCGAGAACAATGAGATTTTAAGTAAGAAAAACAGCTTTAACAAATACTTCAAACCCAATTATAAAATTTTAGCATTATTATATTATTATGTAAGTTTTATT
>APFE031000892.1:63601-74145 GCA_000404065.3 Pinus taeda | reverse complement strand
ATCTTGTTAACTCAAATATTAATTCTTTTTATAATTACTAATTTAAAATAAAGTTATAATTTAGTTCATTTTTATGATTATTTTAAATTTACGCTATAATGTTTGATTATTATCATAAATTAAGACATACTAACATTTTTTACTCATTTAATTGATATCTATATCAGTCTAATTAAAATTAAGTAGGAATTTCAATTTAACATATAACTACCATTTCAATCATTGCAAATTGAAATTGAAACTTTCAATAATACTGAATAAATATGGAGCTTGACCTTGAGTAAATTTGGGACTCTTAATCTACCTAGTTGTTTAAAATTAAAATTTTAACAATGAAAATTACAATTATAGTAACTTTTCATAAGCATAAATCCAAGGAATAAGGAATGAAGCTTCCCTAAGGACATTTGACACAAACCAAAATATTCTTCATTGGGGATTAGGAATTCCACCTTAGGTACAATATGTCCATTGTGATATTGGTACACACCAATTTTTCTTTGCATTAAGCATGTTGTTATTTTAGTTTTTGTCTTCAAATGGTCGGAAACAAGGTTGTACAATTGTACACATAGCTTGGCAACAAATCCTCTACTTTGCATATGTTCTCTCAAGCCTCTAATGCTACATTCTTCTATTTGTTTCAGAATTAGGAAAAAGTAGTGATTATTCTTAAACAATGTAATACCCAAATATGGTTTATTTTTATTTTTTAAATTACTACAAACTATTATTTCAATTAAGGAACTCAAACAGGTCATAGACATTGTAATAAATATTGCAGATAACTAATATAAGTAATAATAAATAAACATATACAACTTGATGAGTGATGTTAATGAGTATGGATTATGATTTTATAGAAGGGATTTCACTTGAATAATAAAAAATCGTGAAAGACAAATGGCAAGTCCAATAACTTCAATTCCTTAAAATGGATATTCGAATGGGGAATAAGAAACATGTTTTAAGGGTCACTTAACATAGAGGGGATATGGCCTACTAGTTGAATAAGTCCTAGGAAATAATAACTATTAGTGGGAGGTTTTTGTCATGTTATGAGGCTGGGAGGGGTCAATTTGATGGACAAATTACTTGAGAGGAAGAAAGGAGGAATGTATAATTGTAGGAGCACAAGTGGATGTGTTAAGCTAAGTGTGTATCCAAATTTCCACCATATATTGCTTAAAATGAAATATGTTGAATAATAACAAGAAGGAGGAGGATGTTGTTTATATAAAATCACAATCCAGGCTTGAGGGTTTCTCGATAAAGATATTTTGGCTTATGGATTGGATATGGACAAGAAGAACATCCCTCATCAATATGTATCACCCATTTAGTTGCAGGTTCATCTAAACCTTGATGTATGTGCTACTTGTATTACTATTAAATAATATGAATAGTTTCATGGATGTTATACTGTTAAACATCACCATGGTGAAGACAAAATATGAAGGATAAGCATTGAATTGCATTATTATTCACAACGATACGTGTTTATAATACATTGGAGTGACCCTCGGTTTCATATTCCAAGTGGTCTCTTGGACTCCCTTTGACTGTTCAGCTTCCGCACCAACCCTCAAAGGATTAGTTGTCCAACATTCCCCCCCCGATAATCAGAAGGGGTATGTATGAGTCCAAGAGGAGAGTTATAATATAAAATGTGTAAAAATGCATGCCATCACTAAGCTGAATGTGCTATTTGAAATGTTGGTATAAAGGTGTGGTTTAAGGATGACCACCAACACAGAACAATTAGTGAAGTTCCTGGAAATCCTCCAAGTCTGGGAAGAAGCTAAAATATTCTATTAGAAGAAGTGTCCCTAATGCTTTAGATAGGGAGACCCTGAACCTAGAAAAGGGGGGTCCACAACCTGTAGTAGTTTAAGGATGACCACTAGCTTGGGAATTATTAATACAATTCCTGGAACTCTTCCAAAAGTAGAAAGAAGATGAAGTCTCCTACTAGAATAAGTGTCCCTAATTATTTGAAGAGGAAGACTCTCAACCTGAAAAGGGAGGTCTCCACCCTAGATAGATGGTTTAAGGATGACCACCAACCAAAGGCATGCTGAGGGGCATCTTTTTCTCTGGCTTCAACTCTGAATCTGGTATGACAAGTTAAGGCTTATGCTCACTTGATGTGTCTTTGAAGCTTGTATATGACCATCACTTCCCCCTTGTTAGATACAAGGTGAGAAGATGGAGAAAACTCAACTGCAATAATTTTCAATACTCTAGAGAAAGTTCTCACATATTACTTGAATATCTTCTTAGTTGTTGAAGCCCATTGCCAAGAAGCGATCCATCCAAGATGAATATTTTTCTCACAGGAGGTTTGTTTCTGAAGCATTTGTGTGAAGAATGAATGGTTTTATGACAGTTCTCACATGGATGAAGATTAAAAAAAAAAAAGATCTTTCATATGGCCAACTCAGTCATAGTGTTGGCATTTAACAATTTGTTGTGGTTGTTATGGAAGAGGACCAAATTTGAAACAACTGAAGGTGAATTGTCATGAAGAAACCCAACACTTTGAAATTGAATGGGCTTCGAATAGTCTAGAATATGAAAGGTCACCTTCTTGTCATATCCATTACATGTTGTGTGTTTTTTACTAACAAGCTCTTCCCAAGGTCTGATGATGGGCTTGAGAAGTGAGGACTAAATTTTTGCACCTGTATGCAAATCTCCTTCTGAAATGGGCACTTGCTCTGAATCAACCTCAACTTTATATTCTTGCTACTGATGGGATTCTATATCAATTTTCTAAAAAAAAAACAAGTTTAAAATGATGTCTACTATGTTGTAACTCATCTCTTTGTAGCTGTGATTCGAGTTGCAAAAACTCTATTTTCTCTTATACATTTTCCAAATATATTTGAATGTCAATAGGAATGACTTTTTCAATCATAACTATATTGTCCATATTAGAATGTATTAGATTATTTAGTAATTATACTACATCAACAATTTGATCCATTTCACAATAATGTTACTGCAAAATCATTGATTGGCATACAATTTTGTTTACAAAAAATCTTCAATATACCTCCATATGGCATATAATACACCACATAACATATATAAATTATCAATGCCACATCTCATATCATATCTAATCACATACCATATAACCAACCTTCACCATAAATGGCCTTTAAAAAAAAAAAAAAACTAGTCAACGCACTCACCATGCATGTATGCATATATGAGTAATCACACTTATGATGTATAGCCTCTTAAATCAACATATCAAAGGAATGGTTCTCGACCCTCATAAAACCTCAATGCAATCTCCAAGAGACAATGAGGCATGGATTGTATAATATATGGGCACATTACACCACACACTCACCAAACCACATAATAAAATCCAATCTCTTAAAAACCCCAACATGGGCCTCCAAGGAATAGGTTAACACACATATCAATGCACAAATTGTTTCAACTCCAACGTATTTACAATTCCAATGCTACATCGATTCATTCAACATATATATGGCTCAATTCTCAACATATAATATATGTCACGAACATACACCATTATATACCAACATATATATAAAGAAAATTCAATATGAAAAGGGCCAACACACATAACTCACATGACATTCATTCAAACTCACCATACATGTCTTTCAATGCAAATTATATTCCAGAAAGTTTCAAAAAATATTGAACACATAGTGCAAACTTTTCAATGCAAGCTAAAATATTCAACACATATTAGATACCAAGGAGTCTTCAAATGCACACACTGACTAGCAATGACCTTCAATGGATTTTAAATCACCATTTGTAATGCCTCAACTCAATAGTCTCTTAGAAAAATTCCAACACTTGTAAAACAAAAATGGCATAATAATTCCACACTATTACTTTTGGCGTTCAATACTTTCCACACATAAAATTGAATGGAGACCTTCAGTTGTATTCTGGAGATCCAATTCACTGAACCTTGAAAACTACAACACACTGTCTCACATTAGGATTCCCAATAAAACCCAAAACCACATGGACTACCTTATATTACCTACACTACTAGATTAATTGTTCTCTTTCTTGCTCCTCTTGTACCATGAATTATGTTTACCAAACTCAAGTGGCTGTCTAGAAATGCCTTTAATTTTGACGAAAAAGAACCCTATAAAATGTTTCAAGTTAGTATTATTAGTGCAGTGAGAGAATTGTATGGGAGTCAACCATGGGAGAAATGTGTTATAATTATCAACCAGAACCGAGGGGTTGAAGCGAATAGTTCAGGCTGAATGTGTGGTGAGATTGATAATCTCTGGAAAAATGCACCAAGGGGATACCAATAATCTGCATTGCATTGGAATCAAGGGTGGAGGAGGTTCTACTGTGGGGGTAATGGTAATATCTGGCAATTGTAATATATTAAACATAGTAATATATTAAGAATATGTGGAGGTGTATGCATGATAACCAACAACATTCACAACTATGAGTTAACCAACATCGTTTAGGATCGATTGGGAGCATGGAGTATGTGGGGTATGGAGTAGTATAAAATGCATATGAAACTACATCACTCATCCCACCAGTAGAGAAACTGTCGAGAGCAATGCTGAGGTGATTTCAGGCCTAGAAAAGTCAGATAAATGGTTCCATACACATTGGGCATATAAAAATAACTCATAATGGTTTGAGAGAAAAGATCAGACGGACATAAATGTTGGTTTATAGGTCATTTTGCAGACCTTAAACCAATCGATCTTTAGGGAAGAATCGGGTATCGATTATCACATAGAGAAATTATGGTTCAGGGATGGTAGGACTGAAGCAGGGCATGAATTTGCTTGCATCTCTGATACCATATTAAAAATCATAATGGTGAAGACCAAATATGAAGGATAAGCATTGAATTGCACTATTATTCACAATGATACATATTTATAATACACTTGAGTGACCCTTGGTTTCATATTCTAAGTGGTCTCTTGGACTCCCTTTAACTATTCAACTTCCACACCAACCCTTAGAGGATTAGGTGTCTAACATATACTACTATTTGATTTGATTTTTTATCAAGGATGTCACTATTTGTTTTTTACAAACTAGTCGGAATACAAATCTTTTAGTCTTATGGGTTGCATTATTTGAATAATTAGGAACTATTATGGGTGAATGCACAAAGATGGGTTACAATTTTGGGCCAAATGTGGCAATGAAATTTCAAAATTTTACTCTTTTATCAAATTGAAGCCCCCAAAATTCATATAAGCACTGTGAATTTTCATTTGAAGTAAAAGCACAATTTGTGGATAATTATGTTGTTTTCCTAACAATATTTTTGCAAAAAAAGTTAGTGTCATATAATCTATCAATTTTCCATTAAATTCAATGCTCGTCCCCACAAACTTTTGCATATCTTAAGAGGCATGCGTGTGCTCACATAGCATAGTCTCAAATGCGTAATATATATATATATATGGTGGTGTGTGTGTGTAGGGTATACGTTATCTTATTAAAAGATAAATATTATACTATAATATAATATATATGAGCATGATATACATGGAAAGAAATAAGGTTTTCATACTAAAAAAATAAATTTGATGCAAAATTGTATTCTTTTATTATTTTTTGAAGTTAGTGAGGTAATATTTCAATTGTTTTTTGCACACATATGCGTTTACATAATTTTTTTCCAACTATTTAAATAAATTGGAAAACAAAGAGTACCCTTTTGAAGAGGACTCGTAACTGAAGCTAAGGATATTAAAAAAAAAAAATTGTTGTGTATATTTTATGTTATTGATTTTTTATTCAACCCCTTTGAAATTGTCCAAAAAAAATTCAAGCATTATGTTTAAAACAAATTAGATTAAAAATATCAAATGAATTCGAAAATGTCAAACTCATATGCCGTTGGATAGAATATTCTATTGTGAATCCAACATGATCAACTCCACCACTTAGGGACAAATTCTTGCCTAAGTCTGCGAGGGTACAAAATGGTATTGTAGAGGAGTCTCCAGAAGGGGTGTTAAAACTATGATTTTCAGCACCTCGAGAGCTCGATTGAGTGCTTAAAAATGTTTTATCGAGTGCTTGAAACACTTGATCAAGTGATTAAAACACTTAATCAAGCGCTTGAGTTATAAAATTCAAATAACTCAATCAAGGGTTTAGAAACCCTCAATCGAGCCCTTAACATGGTTAAACATAGGCCTCATCTAGATTCAAGGCTCAATCTAGCCTATAACTCAATCTAGGTTTAAGGTTTTATCTAGTTTAAAGTATTAATTGAACCCATAGCTTGATCAATATTTTAGGCTCAATCAAGCCATTTTTTTAATTTCATGCCTAGGATGTAGTGGTGGGAAATTTCAAAAACATGGCTCGATCGAGACTATTTCTCAACGAAGCACTAGCTTGATCGAGCTCCTAGATAACCTTGGGTTACAAATGAGCTTTATTGGGGGTTTTTTAATGCTTGATCAATATATATTTAGGCCCTCAAACAATGCAATCAAGGGTTGAAAGATTGCTCGATCAAGTTTTTTCTTTTCGCCCAAACACGCCCCTGCTTTCCAAAAACTGTAACCCAACTTCATGCATAGAAAAATTAAATGAGATGGAAATCAATGATGTGTTCCCCATAGCTAAATGATAAAGTGTTAAGGCCGCCCCATATGTGTTTACAAATGTGTAGGGTGGAAAATGTGGATAATTTGTGCGCATTAGAGGATGATGGAAAGAAGAGCCTTGAAGGACTCTAAGACCCAGAAATATTTCATTACTTACCTTGAAATAGACCCAAAAGCTCATTGTCACTCCACTACAAATAGAACTTTGAATGGTTCTCTAGACTTGATGTCGAATGTTAATTTATAACATGGGAGAAATGTATAGACTTAGTTCCTGTTAGACGATCAAAATAAACTATGACTTCTCTAAGTTAAAAACTAGACTAAACTATGACCACTCAGGGTAATCCACTAGTATAAACAATGACCTCTCAGGCATATGAGAATAGATAAAACTAGGATAGAGATTAAAAGAAACAAAAAAAGATAAGTCACTGCAAGGAATAAACTAAATAACACAAGTAATTGAGTAAATAGAAAAAAAAGGGAAAGGGTCTTAGATTACACCTATTAAGGGATTACACATCCTTAGGTTCAAGGGTTTTTTTAAGGAAGGATTCCGCATGAGGTATGTCACAACGAATACTAGGCAACAACATGGAAGGGCCATTCAACTAAGCTATGATTCACTCACGACATGTAAGAGTTGAGTGTTAATTGGAAAAAGAGTAAACATTATATACAATACATGAAGGGATAACTGAGGGTTGCCAAAATATAATTCAATTATCAATACCATTGACCATAGGAGGGTTGATAACCCCAATAAGGGTTTAACAATTAACAATTGGGAGAACCATAAATTTTAATAAGACACAAACCTTTTCGACATCTTAGGAATCTCATTAATTTTAGTCACCATGAATAGAAATAATAGTAAAACCCAGGCATTTCAATTATCATGAATAGAAATTACAACAAATCCCATGCGCTTCAATTATCATGAATAATAAACAACAATATATGTGGTCGAGTCATGGGATCACGAGATTTAACCCTAGTCCATTCACTGCTAAAAGGGACACATAGGATTCTAAGCAATAATTAACCATAGGATGTTTTTCAAATTGAACAAAATTTCTTGTTGTCAAAAGGAAATTTAATTTAAAAAAAAAAGGTTACAAATGTATAACATGGGGGTCCTGGGGGGGGATCCTCTCCTGGTGTCATATTACAATAATGAAGGTTGGATAAACTTGTCACCTTCAAAATAAAACCAAATGCAGGCAATCGAGGCCGCAGAAGAAGATGTAACGACCGAACAGGGAGAATGACTATCCTCTCATCATCATTCTGAATGGGAAACCATTTGGGAGCAGGCCCATGCAACATCATAACTCTTTTTCTGACCTTTAATATAACATTAATAAGCTACCATTGTTAACTGAAAATAGCCATCCCACCCAGACCATCAAATTAATTAGCACTCCAAAAAAACAAAAAAAAACAAAAGAAAATAGATAAAGAATTGAACAAGTATTTACAATACTAACCCCAAATTTAATTTAATTGTAATGTAGACCCATCTCCAAAAACTCCATATAGCATAAACAATCTTGTCAGGTTAAGTAATTTGCGAAAGAAAGGAAATTGCAAGAGTAAATTGAACTATTGGAACTTAGATTTAGGAATGTAGGAGGGGAGAAGATGAAGAAATGAAACAAAATTAAGAATAAGACACTTAATGAAAATGTAGAACTATATAAAGGAAGTAGGGCATGATACCACTGGATAGAGTGAGAACATGGACATAAGCCATAAAACTTGCCAATATTTCATAGAGATGAGGGTCCGTAAGGTTAGTTTGAAGTCATAGTAAAAGTCACAAATTCCAAACAAGACACACACATATTTGGAACCAACAAAGCACTAGTAATAAAACCCAAACCATATATCTATGGAGTGTCCCAAACCAAGGTTCTCCCTACCGAGGATCTTAACTCTCACTCCATGTACACCAAGGTTTTGTATGAGCCTATGTATTGAGATTGGATAATAAATAATTTAAGAAATTTATTATAAACTTAAAACCGATCATAAGTCCTGGTAAAAAAAGGTGAAAGGGATTATTGTTAATTCTCCATCTAAATGTCATCACCATAGCCAAACTACGTGAATGAACCCAGGTGTCATGACCACTATAATCCTAGGTAATACGTAGACATTCTGAGAAATTTGTGAGGCTGTTGAGGCAAATCACAGTCGAACCCACATGAATAGAGTCGAGTTTCCTACTAATGAAAGGAGAAATCCCCTAGTAGGCCTAATCGGTAATCCAAGTTTGAAAAATGAGTTAGAAAACAAGGCAACTATGTAAGCAAGAGTCATGACAAAACCTCATAAACATGATTGATACCTATGTTTATTATCCCCAAGTTATTAGTGTACAATGATTATACCAATTCTTATACCCATCTTGGGTTTAATACATATAGTGACACACTCTAGGGTATAGAAATTATTTTATAACTAAGGGTTATAATTCATGTTAGAAATATTATCAAATTTTTTACGCCCTTCAAATAATGAGAGGATTGGGATAGAATGTGATAGCAGTTGGAGCCTTCAACCACATAGTAAGCTACCTATATATGAGTTCCACTTATTACCGTAAAACACATGGACAAATAGAGGTTGTCAATAAATGTCTGGAAGCCTACCTATGTTGTTACGCTACATAAAAACAAAATAAGTGGGCTCAATGGTTGCATGTCGCTAAGTGGTGGTATATTTCTACTTATCGTACGTCAGCAAAAAAGACTCCATTCAAATCTTTGTATGGATATGAATCCCCAAAATGGAAGGATCTAGCTACCATCCAAACAAATCTACCTACTATTAAAAACCAACTAGAAGAAACCCAAAAAATTGTCCAAACCCTAAAAGAAAACTTGAATAATGCAAGGAACTGTATGAAGCAACAAGAAGAACGAAACTAAACCGAAAGAGAATTTGAAGTTGGAGAATGGGTATTTGTCAAGCTCCAGCCATACAAACAGTTGCCCTTGAAACGAAAAGGAAAAAACAAATTGGCACTGAAGTTCTATGGACCATATCAAATCAATAAAAATATCAGCCAGGTTGCATATAGTTTAAGCCTCCTGGAGAAAAGTCGTGTTCACAATGTCTTCCATTTCTCCTACCTTAAAAAATCACTGGGCAACCATTAGTAAGTGTAAACAACACTTCCATCCCTAGATGATAAAGGAAGGGTGATTTTAGAACTAGAAGGTATCTTATTTACTAGAGAAAGGAAGCTTTGATCTCGTGAAATCAAGGAATACTTGATCAAGTGGAAGGACTTACCAGAAGAAGAAGCTTATTGGGAGACTAAAGTGTTTCGTCCACAACATTTGTCATTACGTATGCTTTGAGGACAAAGCATTCTTTTGAGAGGAAGGAAATGTTATATAAAAAATTAGTTAGTTATATTAGATATCATTTTGGGATTCAACTGCGTTAAGTAAGTCATTCAAACGTATGACCATTTCCATGAGAGGTAGTCGTAACTGAGTAATTTCTCATGATTTTTGAATAGTTCATTTAGCACTCATTGCATCGGGTGATGCTCACAGTCGCGTATTTAAGTCGTCTGCAAAGGATTCTTCTCAACGACCATTTGGAATTGAACTTCAAAGCTGCCTCGACCGAGATGCTTCACGGTCGCGGTTTGCAAATGACACGGGCCCTTGGGGGCGACAAAGCGACACCCCCACTGTGGGTCGAGATACAGTCGAAGAGTGACATGCACCGCTTCTAGCATGGGTTCTGACTTAGAGGCGTTCATTCATAATCCGACACATGGTAGCTTCGTGCCACTGGCTTTTCAACCAAGCGCGATGACCAATTGTGTGAATCAACGGTTCCTCTCGTACTAAGTTGAATTACTATTGCGGTGCGGTTCATCAGTAGGGTAAAACT
>APFE031000892.1:36556-47376 GCA_000404065.3 Pinus taeda | reverse complement strand
CTTGCTAACCTAAATGCCTTCTCCAATGAATCAGGTTCCTAAAGGCGAACCTCATGTTGGATATTATCCTTTAAAGTCCCTATGAACACATCAATCCTATGCTCCTTTGGAATATATTTTACCCTTATGCTCAATTTTTGGAAGTCCTTAATGTGCTCCATCATTGAAACATTTTGTTTGAGATTGGCTAAAAAAGGTGTTGCTTTTTGTATCCTCATAATGTGATATCATTTCCTTCGTAAAAATGCCCAAATGACTTTTGTTTACGAGAGAAAAGCCATCAATACCATACACACTGCTTTGGTTCCAAATATAAAGTTGCAATATGTACCTTTTGTGTGTTTTGCACATTATGGAGATCAAAAAATTGCTCCATCTATAGTATCCATGTTCCGGGATCCTTTCCATCAAACTTCCTCATATCGATTTTTATAACATGGTGGGTCTTCAATCCAACATTAGAGTCTATGAAATCATGATTAAAATTTCTTTTGTTCTCATCATGAGTTTCCTTTACTACCTTTTCACCATTAGTAACCATTTCTTCTAACAACTTATTCAAATTTATCTTCAATTCTTCCGTCTTAGCGTCCATGCCATTCATCATAGTGTCCATGCCATTCATCTTAGCTTCCACGCCATCCATCTTAACTTGGATGCCATTCATATTAGCTTCCATGCCATCCATCTTAGCTTCCACGCCATCCATATTAACTTGCATACCATTCATATTAGCTTCCACGCCATTCATCTTGGCTTCATTTACCTTTAGTGAGAGTGAAATTTGTTGTACTTGGTCTTGTAATTTTGATATATCATGTAGCTTTTCTTCCTCTTCTTCACAAGTCATGATAGATCTTTCCGGTTGCTTACTAAGAGTTTCCATTTTCTTTCTTTAGGTCATTAACTAATGCTAATAATTCTTGACTATTCCCTTTGAATTCCTTCAAACTAATTTTTCAAACCAATCTTATGCAAAATTTTGTAAAAACTACACACCTTTTTTTTTCACTTTGTAAGAGCTCGATATTGAATACGATGTATCCCTGTAACTATGGATCTCAAATATCTCAAATTCCATCTTGCAGTAACCCTTGGAGTCCTCTTTCTAACCCCAAAAGTCTGATCAAGATTGGATTATCCAAGGAAGAGTTATGCCAAATCTCCCATGGTGACCGGATTATAGACTAGTTCAGTAGAGGGAAATCATATAATGTGCCACGTGTGATTGTTTTGACCTTGGTATTTGAAACTAATATATAGAAAACTACTGGTCATCCTCTTTCCGAAACTTCTTACAAAATTTCAATATTATGCTCAAAACAAAAGTTATGATGATTTTCCCCAAGTCACCTATTTGGAATGTAATTCGAGAGTCTGCAAAAACCCTAACATCCGGAGATCATACCTTTGCAAATATAGAGAGACAAGCTCTAAAAT
The DNA here is from genome assembly GCA_000404065.3 of Pinus taeda. NCBI lineage: Eukaryota > Viridiplantae > Streptophyta > Pinopsida > Pinales > Pinaceae > Pinus > Pinus taeda. The sequence goes on along the minus strand of APFE031000892.1, from coordinate 45,936 downwards.
TTGGACCCGATGTTCAGAACATTTCGGCTCAAATGGGTCTTTTTTGGAACTTTGGAAACATCACAAAAAAAAAAAAGTTATAACGAAAATGCCATGATGATCTGTTTGGAGCAATGAAACCTTAGAATCCAAAGCTTTGATACCAAATGTTAGGAAACCAACTCACAAAAAGATAGAAAAGATAGATCAATGCCTTAGAATTTAGCCTCGTTGAGGGGGAAAGCTCCTTTACATTACAGAAATGAACAATTCTTGGATGATAAAAATGACTAAACCTCCCTTCTATATATAGGAGTATAAGGGGTCACAATATAATCAAGCCAACATAACAGTAATAACATAAGGGCAAAAAAAAAAAAATAGTGGGTTTCTATGGGGCATACTAATAACAATATGGGGACAATAGGGGCACAATAATAACAATAATGGATACAATGACAATAGTAATGGGGGAATCACTAGTATTATAGGGGCCAACAAAATTTTAGGCTACTTCCTAAACGAGAGATCAATTTTACTATAGATCTAATACTAGGTTTAGTAGTTGTCTCCAAGGCTCCCTACATAATGAGCATACCAAAACTTACAAAATTAAAACTATAATGATAGAAATTGTTGGGAAAGAAGTATATAAGACCCTATGTATCACTGTGGGAAGCCCTAGTTTTGCCTGTGAGGAAGAAGGTTGGTAGACTAAGATTGTGTATAGACTATAGGTAGCTAAACAAGATGAATATAAAAAATCATTATTCGTTGTTAAGGATTGATGATCTATTTGACCAAGTTCAGGGTGCAAGGGTATCTTTTAAAATATACCTAAGATCAGGCTACCACCAAATCAAAATTAAACAACAAGACATTCATAAGACTTCATTTCAAACTTGTTATGGGCACTACAAGTTAGTATCCATCCCATTCGTGTTGACAAATGCACTAGTCACCTTCATGTGCTTGATGAAAAAAATCTTAAAGAAATATATAGAGAAGTTTGTCGCAGTATTTATTGATGACTTCCCATTCTACTCAAAGAATCAAAAGGAACATGAGGAATACTTAAGATTAATGTTGTAGTCATTAAGAGAGCACCAATTATATGCAAATTTTACCAAATATGAATTTTATAAGCAGGAAATACAGTACTTGGGGCACATTATTTTTTGAACAAGGGGTAGAAGTGGACCCAAAAAAAGTGAATGCCATCTTATATTGGCTAGTCCCTTAGGATGTAGCATACATTAGGTCCTTCATGGGGATAATTAGGTATTACAAAATATTTATAGAAGGAATCTCAAAAATTTCATCTCCTATAACTCCATTACAGAAGAAGGGTTAAAATTTTAATTACAACCCTAAATAATAGCAAAGTTTCAACACACTTAAATGATTTCTTACCAACTCCCCATCCTAAGAATCACATATCCATACCAATATTTTAGTGTGTGCATTAATGCATCTAAGGACTGATTAGGGGGTATTTTGTCAGAAGGAGGAAACATGATTTGCTATGAGTCACGAAAATTGAAGGGCTTGAAAACAATTATGCCACCCATGATATGGAGCTGGAAACAACTATACATACCGTCAAAATTTGGAGGCACTATCTCACTGGGACATGATTTTTGGTGATGACCGACAATGTTGACCTAAAGTATTGTTTGACCTGCCTAACTTAAATGCTAGACAAGCTAGATGGTCAGTGTTTATTAGCTAGTACAACCTTGAAATAAAACACATAAAAAGTAGAGAACAAGGTTGAAGATGCTGTTAGCATAAGGAAAAGTCTAATATATGCCACATCCACCATTTAGTATGAAACAAATTTGCTAGCAAGAATTAAAAAAACATATGAAAATGATGAAAACAACCAAAAAATTAAAGAAAAATGTGAAAATAACAAAACATGAATGATAGATAAAGTTCAAGAATGAAATCATGAAGGGTTAATCAAATATAAAAACAAAATTTGTGTACCAAATTTAGCAGAATTAAAGAAATTTTTGTTGGACAAGGTTCACAAAGCCCATATTTTAGACACCCAGGTTACCAAAAGATGCTTACAATAGCAAAAAGGGAGTACTATAGGTTAAACTTAAAAATTGAGATAACATAATATATATCAAGATGCATGCAGTGTGAGTTAGTTAAACATGAACATTGAAATCCCGTAGGAGTGTTGTGGCTCCTACCCATATCCAAAATGGAAATGGGAAATCATCACTATCGATTTCATTACTAGGCTCCCTAGGATAAACATGTAGCATGGCTAGGTCATGGTAATGGTCTATAAACTATTTAAAGTGGCCCATTTCATCTCGATAAAGTCCACCTATAAAACTCTTAATATACCAATTATTTTTATGAGAGAGATATTCAAATTACATTGAATCCCATGGACCATGATGTTAGATAGAGACTTGAAATTTACATAAAACTTATGGAAGGGTTTTTTTGAATGCCCCACCCCCAAATATATTGGAAAACATAGAGGACAAACCATATTACAGAGGATATGCTTAGGATTTTGTTATGGACATGCCTAAGAAATGGGAAGAATATCTACATCTGGATGAATTTGTATAAAATCATGGATATGAGTCAACTTTAAAAGTGAACTCCTTTGAGGTGTTACATGGTAGGAAACACATAACACTAGTGACTTGGGACAATGTGGTAGATTGGAGGATGTTGGGTCCTAACATGCTCAAAGAATTAGAATAGGTTGTACAAAAGGCAAGACATAATTTGAAGGTCGCACGAGATTGACAAAAGAGTTACATAGACCTAAAAAGGATGCCCTTAGAGTTCAAATAATAAGACCATGTCTACTTACAAGTTAAGTTGAAAAGAAGCAAACTCAAACTAGAAAGTTATGCCAAGCTAGCAATAAGATTCTATGGGCCATTCAAAGTATTTCCCCATGTAGGCCCAATAGTGTACCAATTGGCACTACCAAGGAACATAAGGGTACACAATGTTTTTCATGTTTCTCTCTTACGAAGATATCTGAATGACATGTTTCATTTTTTTTATTATAATTTCGTACAGGTGGAGCCCCGAGGAGAGTTCTTAATAAATGCTTTGCGCATTCTTGATTCAATGGAGGCCAAGCCTCGAAATCAAGTCACCATGCAAGTTAAGGTGTTGTGGAAGCATTATAGTCCTATGCAGCTTACTTGGGAGATGGAGGATGCCTTTAGGGAGGCATATCCATCTCTATTTTGCGATCATCCCAAGGATGATGTTGAATATTTGGGGGAGAAATATAATGCATTGAAAAAAATAAATAAATAAATAAATAATGTGAATTATTATTTAGACTAAGGTACATGAATGGGTGGAAAATATTATAATAAATATTGCAGATAATTGATTTTAGTAATAACAAATATATAGATACATGTTGATGCATGATTTTAATGAGTATGGATTGTGATTTTATAGAAGTGATTGTACTTTACTGATGACAAACTATGAAAGGAAAATGGCAAGTCCAAGAACTTTGATTCCCAAAAAAGGAAATTTGGATGGGAGATAAATAACAATTTTTAGGGGCCACCTACCATAGAGGGGATATGGCTTGATGATGGAATAATTACTAGGAAATAAATAAATATTAGAGGGAGATTTTCTACATGTTATGAGTTTGGGAGGAGTTAAGTTAAGTGTAAAATTACTTGAGAAAAAAAAACAAAAAAAAGTCTATAGTAATGTGAAGACAAGCAGATGTGTTAGGTTAAGACTATATCTGAATTTCCACCATCTATTATTGAAAATGAAATTTTTAGAATAATAACATGCAAGATGAGGAAATCGCTTTTATAAAATCATAATCTAGGCTTGGGAGTGTCTTTGTAAAGATATTTTACCTTACTGATTGACTAATTATGGGTAGAACGTCCCTCATCAATTTGTATTGTACATTTGGTTGCAGGTTCATTTAAACCCTGATGCATGCGCTGCTTGTATTATTGTTAATTAATATGAATTATTTCATGGATGTTATACAGATATTCAATTTTATTATCTATTAAGGATGATATTGTCGGTTTTTCAAAATTTAGAATGGAATATGATTCTTTAGTCTTATGGGTTGAATGGTTTGATTAGCTAGAAATTGTTCTTAAATATAAATAAATTTCATTCCTAAGATGGAAATTAGTCATGAGTTCCCCAAATATAAATGGTAAAGTGTTAAGGTCATTCCACACGTGTGTTTATACATGCATATGTCTTCTTGGGAATAATCTAGGTGGGGGGTAGTACAAATGTGCAGGGTGGAAAAAATATATAATTTGTACGAACTAGGGGATGATGGAAAGAAGAGCCTTGAAGGATTGTAAGAGCTCATTGGAGAAATTTTTAGGTCTAAAATGAGCCTCCTAAGGAATATTTTAAAATAATAGCGTAAATAATAAAATAATATTAGATTACATCATCAAATATTAGAGGGAAAAAGGAAATAACTACTTTTTGGACTCATATTTTCAACTTATCTCCCTACAATTTTACTCAAATTTCGAGCATGATCACTCATTAGATGCATAATTTAACTCCTCATCCAAGGACTACCAATGTTGCATACTTTTGATGGGCTTTGTTACATGAAAAATAAGAAATACATAAAAAAATGTCTTTCTAGTCACATTTTTCATGTATTTCTCATTTTTCATGTATAAAGGTCCATCGAAAGTATGAAACATGAGTACTCCTAGGATGAGGAATTAAATTTTGAATCCAATGAGTACTCCTTCTTGAAATTTGAGTAATAACATAGGGAAATAAGTTGAAAATATGAGTTTAAAAAGTTCTTTTCTTGTTTTCTTATCTTTTTAATCTTTTTACCTTTTTACTCTAAAATGGTGAATCATCCCCCATGGTTGACATCATCATCTTAAATCCTATTGTTTCTTATAATGTTGATTTTGGCTGTATATTTTTGTTTTTAGGCCCATATTAGACCTCAAAACTTCTCTAATGAGTTGTTTTTCACTACTTACCTTTAACTAGACCCAAAAGCCCATTGTCACTGCATTACAAGTAGAGTGTCAAATGGTTCTCTAGACTTGATGGAGTAGAATGGGAATCGAGCTAAAAAACAACATTGAACGATAATCTATAATGTAGGATAAAGTTTTAGACTTAGTTGCAGTCAAACCGTCAGAATAAACTATGATTCTTGGAGTTAACAACTAGTCTAAATTGTGGTTAGTCAAGGTAACCAACTAGTATATCTAGTGAACTCCTAGGAGTATAAGAATAGATACAACTAGGGTATTTATTAAAATCAAACACACACACAAAAAGAGAAGTTTTCGTAGGGACCAAACTAAATCAAACAACAAATCCAGTAAAGAAAGGGGGGAAAGGGTCTCAAAGTACACCTGTTAGGGGATTACACATATTTGGGCTCAATGGTTTTGTTAAGGCAGGCTACCACATTAATTATGCTTCACTGAATACTAGGGAACAAAATGGAACGTGATTCCACTAAGCTATAATCACCTTAAGACATGCAAGAGTTGAGTATTAACTCCAAGAATAATAAACATTATATAAAATGCAAGAATGGGTAACTGAGGATTGTCATACTACAACCTGATTATCAATACCATCATATGCAAGAAGGCTGATAACCCCAATAAGGGTTTAACAATTAAAAGTTTGGAGAACCATAAATTTTAGTAAGACAAGGGCCTTAAATGCAACATCTCATGAGACCCATGCATTCGAGTCATAATGAATAGAAATAATAATAACCCCATGAATTACAATTATCGTGGATATAAATTAATATAAATCCCATCTGTTTCAATTATCATAAATAGGAAATAATAATATGCTAGGTGGAGACATGGGGCCATGAGGTTTAACCCTACTCCATTCGTTACTAAAAGAGACTCATAGGAGTCTGAGTAATGACTAATCACATGAAGTATTTCAAATTGAACAACATTTTTCATTGTCAAGAGGAAATTTAAATAATAATAAAAAAAATTACAAATGTATAGCATAGGGTTCCTAGGGTATTTACCCTCTCCCGACGTCATATTACAATAATGAAGGTTAAAAAAACACTTCACCTTCAAAAAGGAAACCAAATATAAACAACTGAGTCCAGACAAGAAGCCACATGCAATGACCAAATAGGGAGAACGACTATCCTCTCATCATTGTGTCAAAGAGGAAACCATTTGGGAGTAGGTCCAAGAGACACCATAGCTCATGTTCTAACCTGTGGTGTAGCATTAGAAGGATCCCATCACCAACTGATAAAATCCTTCTTGCCCAAACCATCAATGTAGTTAGACTCCAAAAACACAAAAAATTAAAGGAAAGAAAATAAAGAATCAAACATATATTTACAAAACTAAACCCCAAATTTAATGTTCATGCAATGTTGACCCATCTCCTCCAAAAAATACAATCCAATCAATCCCGTCAGGTCCAGTAATTTGTGGAAGAGAGGAAATTGCAAGACTAAATTGTACTGTGAACACTCAAAGCTATGAATGTAAGAGGTGGGATATGAAGAAATGAAAGGCAGACAAGCATAATATACATAATCAAAATGTAGAACCATAGAAAGGAAATGTGCTACAATACCACTAGCTAAACTGATAACATAGGCATAGACCATAGAGTTGGTAAAAATTTCGCAGAGACGAGGGTCTATAAGGTTTGTTTGAAGTCACACAGAAGGCCACAAATTCTAAACCAAACACAAATGGAGTTGGAACAAACAAAATGCTAACAATACAGCATAAACCATAACTCTATGGAGTGTTCCGAACCGAGGTTCCACTTGTTGAGGAGCTCAACACTTCCTCCACGTAACCTGAGTTTCCTATTCGAGCATGTGCATCGACATTAGCCAAACAAGAATTTAAGAAATTTATTATAAACTTAAAACCCATCATAAGGCCTAGTCAGAGTAGGTGAGAGGGATGGCCATTGATTCTCCATCAAATGGCCATAACCACAACCAAACCATGTGAATGAACCTGGGTGTCATGCCAACTATCGTTCTGGCCAACATGTAGAAATTTTGAGAAATATGGGAGACCTTCGAGACAGACCCCAGTAGAACACACATGAGTAGAGTGGGGTTGCCTACTCGTGAAATGAAATTTCCCATAGTAGCCTTGATCGGTAATCCAAGTTGGTAAAACAAATTAGTTAACCATGTAAGCAAGAGTCATATCTCCATGTTAATGATAAAATGTCGTAGACATGATTTATACATATGGTTATTCTCCCCAATTTATAGTGCTACAACAACGGTACCAACTCTTATGCCCTATGTGGGATTAATACATATAATGATACATTGTGGGATATAATAATTATTGTATAAGTGAGGGTTATAGTTCAAGTTAGAAATATTATCAAATTTCCAATGTCCTTCCGGTTATAACAAGCTTGGTTTAGAACATGATAATAATTGGAGCTTGCGATTACCAACCCCCACCAATTTCATACCCTTATACCCTATTATGTTAAAAAAAAATTTGAGTTGTTTAAGGGTTGTTACAAACATAAATAGTTAACCACCTCACTTTCCATGGGATTGACCCGTTCCCTACATGACGAAAACATTCCTTTACTTTTCGATAGTGATAAATTCAACCTAACTTATTAACATCATAAAATAATGTGAAGGGTCCTCATGGGATTTGAATTATACAACTAGTTTTTTTTCTTCTTCGATCTCTAAATCACATCACACTTTGATTACCCTCTGGTGAGTTGTATAAGGACTGAAAATTCAAACCACACTTTCATTATCGTCCTGTGTCTATTATATCTGGTGCATACTCTATGGATGTGCCACATGCCACATATTAATATCTCTTTATTACGCAGTACATTGTTGACATTCATCGGAAATCGGTGTTTCTCAATGCAGGAGTTGTGCTCATGGTGCATTATAACAAGCGGAAAAAATGCCAATAATATTTACAGTAGGCATGGTGTTGGGTCCCTATAATACTAGTGATTACCCCATTACTATTGTAGTTGTACCCCTTATTAATATTGTTGTGCCCCTATTGTCCCCATATTGTTATTATTGTGCCCCATAGAATCCCTCTAGTGTTACTTTTGTGGCTTTTATATTATTATTGTTAGGTCGGCTGGGTTATATTGTGACTCCTTAGACTCCTATATATAGAAAGGAGGTTTTGTCATTTGAATCATTGAAGAATTGTTCATTTACGTAATGTGAAGGAGGTTGCCCCCTCAAAGAGGCTGAATTCTAAGGCGTTGATCTATCTTTTCTATCTTTTTCTTCAGCTGGTTTCATAACATTTGGTATCAAAGCTTTGGATTCAAGGGTTTCGCTGCTCCAAATAGGTCATCATGGCATTTTCACTATAACATTTTTCTGCGATGTTTTAGAAACTAAAATAAAAACCCATTTGAGAAGACATTGTACTGAAGATCAGGTCCAAATTTTAGAGATTTCCGCGCTAAATTTGTGGAGATATGATCTGAGGAAGTTGGTCTTTTTGCAAACTCCTGAATTACATTCCAAACAGTTGACCTGGGGAAAATCATCATAACTTTCTCTCTGAGCATCGGATTGAAATTTCATAAAATGGTACAGAAAGAGGACGGACTGTAGTTTCGTCTATATAATTTTTAGAGCCAAAGGTCGAAACAGTGACTGGTGGAACGTCATACAAGTTCACTCTACTAAACTAGTCTATAATCAGGTCACTATGGGAGATTTGGCATAACTCTTCCCTCGAGAATCCAATTTGGATCAGATTGGTGGCATTGGAAAGAAGATGTAGAGGGCTACTGCAAGTTGCAATTTCAGAACTAGATGATCCGAAATTACAGAGATAAATCAGATTCAATATTGAGCTCCTACAAATTGAAAAAAGGTGTGTAGTTTTTTTTTAATTTTTGCATAAGCTCGGTTTCAAAAATTAGTTTGAAGGAATTAAAAGGGAATAGTAAAGCATTATTATCGGTAATTGATGCCCCGAGGAAAGAAAATGCAAACACCTAGTAGGCAACCTAAAAGCTCTAGCATGACTCATGAAGAAGAGGAAGAAATGCAACATGATATATCAAAATTACGAGACCAAGTGCAACAAGTGTAACTTGCACAAAAAATCAACAGAATATAAGATGGATGGTTTAAAGAAAGATGTAGAAGCTAATATGGATGGCTTAAAGACAAGCATGGAAGATTTGAAGACATATTTGAAGACAAATTTAACAAAGTTTCTACAAGAAATGCTTACAAACGGTGAAAGGGTAGTAAGGGAAACTCATGATGAGAACAAAAGAAATGTTAATCATGATTTCATAGACTCTAATGTTGGATCGAAGACCCACCATATTCCAAAAATCGATATGAAGAAGTTTGA
>APFE031000892.1:0-33585 GCA_000404065.3 Pinus taeda | reverse complement strand
AACTCCTGGGACTCCCTTCTTTACTTTTATCAACCCGGTAGTTCGTAACAAACTTGGAAGTGACGGTGCTGTATGCACAAGTACTAGCTCTTGCCGCAGCTGTCACTTGGTCAACTGGCACAAGTCTGCTAGGGGTTCAAGCCAACTTCTATGAGCTCTGAAGAAGCTTGTTAACTGATGGATGGAAGCTAACTTGAAGGAAGCTAATCTGCTTGCAAAAAGAAACTGAAAAGCTGAAAGAAAGTGCAAACCCTAGCAAACCCTAATCTGACCAGCTAGTCCTACTGATGCGAAAAAGAGGATGCAAGCTACTGAAAGAGATGCCATTACTTCTAGGAAGGTAAAATACATGTGTCTAAACTACTTCTATCTAAAGAAAACATCTTTTTGTATTTTTGAATAAGTTGTCAGAATTATCATGCATATGCTTTCACTGTTCTTGACTGTGCAGAGGTGGATTAGCGAGAGGAAATGCTTGGAAGAGGTCGGGAAGGTTCAGAGAGGGCCTAAGGGGTCCCTAACACCCTTCCAAAGAGTTTCACAGAGTTCGGCTATCAAGAAACCTCATATGTGAGCTTCTATAGGAAGTCTGCAGGGGTTCTATAGGATGTTCTGGAATTTCTATAGGATGTTCTGTGATTTTCTACAAGATGTTCAAAAATGGGATTTTGGAGGATGGATGGGTGAAGAAAGATGAAGGAGTGGGTATGGAGGTAGGATAGGGGTTTGAGGTGGTCCAGGGACTGGTGGATGGAGTTGAGAGAAGATGTAGATGGCTGAATTTGTTCAAAGAGGGCTGAAGCAATGTTGCACAAAAAGGTAGGGTTATGTGGGCAAAATGACAAACGTGAGGCAAAAAACCCAGTTAGGGGATGGAGCAGATGGGTCTTATGGAGTTTGGGTGGATGGAGAAGTGGTACAGGTGCTCTGCAATTTATATTTCCAACTGAACCAATAAAGACTTGCAAGAAATCAAAGACGTAGTTATGCCAACCTAATCTGATCTAGCTAACAGTAAAGAGAATGAACGGAAGATTTATTTTCAAGGAAACCATGTATATTAACTATGCAATGAAGCATTCAAAGATCTGAACATGTAACCAACTTATGCAAAAAAAAATCGTACACTAGTGGTTGCATGGCAAAGCAAAAATAATGTTTTTTTGGGGCAGCAAGGTCACTTTAATCCCAGCCCCTGATCCTATGAGGGAGAGGTGAAATCAAAGGTGCTCATTGGCCTTTTTCTGAAGCTTTTTCCCTGTTGATATCCTACCAACTTAATCTGAACATCAAAATCCTTTCTAACCATCAACAGTGACCTAGTTAATCAACACAATTTAATCTACCTAACAGAAATGATTTTGCAAATGCATAAAGGACAAATAACGATACATAAAGGAGGCCTTGGCTCTCAGGTTGGGCCCAACCCTAAGATCTATGGCTCCTATAAAGAACTCAGAGCTGATGCCAAATAGAACTGCTTGTCATTATCAAAGAATAGTCATCACCAGAAAGTTATACCACAGTGGCTACAAGAAAACAAGCTGAAAGTGATAGCACTATAGTGCAAAAAATACAACAGTTCCAAAAGTAAACTATGAAGGCCGAGGCCTTCTTATTTATACATTATGAGGGGCCTAGCAGGCCTCCTAAATTCAAGGGACTCAACTGTCCCAACTGCTAGTAAACAGTCACTCTTCCCAAATCTGCTTGACTGCCTTTAGGATCCGTTTTGGTGGCCTGTGAGCTCGGAGTTGAGGGTGGAGATCTCGAGGAAGGGCCATTTAATGTCAAAGACAACCCCCCTATGAATCCTCACCTCAAGCTTGGTTGTCACCTAGCTCATGATTGCTTGGTTTTGCTCCAACATTTGTCCAAAAAACCTAAAATAACCACGTATTAGCCTCCTAGGTAGAGTGACCACCCTTATTCGTTCAAATAACATAAACATACTAAAAAACATGCATATTCTATGAAAAATGGAGGATTTAACAAGGAAAATTAGGCAAAATGTGCCCAATAAGTTACCTAATTCGGGGCTCATCAGATGGCACCAAAAGATGTTGTATCTCCCAGAGGAAACCTTAGATTTCTTCAAGACCAGTGCTTAGGCACATCTAAAATGGTGTGTCTCAAATGATTTAGAGGAAATTTGAGACAACACTTATGATCTATAGATACATATGTACATAGGTAATAGATTGGTTCATTAATCTAAAGAAATGAAACATACATTTCTGATACTTCTTCACTAGTTCAGATCTCATAAATAAGCCTAAAAATAGTGGAGGCTAAGAGATTCAAGGTCTTACAGCTTAATAATCTTTTGTAGAGTGGGTGAGTGAGGATAAGAGAGAAGAGTAACCCATCACATAGAGCATAAGGCTTCAAGACTTCTATATTCAACACACAGAGCTTGGGGTAGTAAGGATTTCTATGCTTATTTGGGTCACAACATAAATAATGAATGAAGGGAGAACTAAAAGATATGATTCATATGTTGCAGTTTAAAGATATAATCTCAATAGTCCTCACAGGCATATACATAAACAATGTTCAGACAAATGAATATGTGAAACAACTATAGTCGTTTGTACTAACATATAGATACTAATGAATCTGCGAGGGAGCTTGAAACACATTTAGCAATAATAATTACATGAATTCAGGGAAGAAGCAAGAACATAATATGAGTTAGAAAAAGAGGAACACATACTGTAATCCTTTGAAGAGGGAATCACCACTATTTCCTTGATATTATGAAAAGATCTGTATTGCAAAGGAAATACAATATGAAATTATAGCATGCAATGTTTTCTCTAGAATTTCTGAACCTGACTAAGTCTTTCTTTCCCCTATTTATCCGGAGAGGGGAGCAAGAAGCTACATTACAACCAAAATATCTATCTCCTTACTCAACTGTCAGGTTGACTAGCTTTATTAGTCATGAATGGCTATGTGGCCCAAAAATGTATTACATAAATAAATGCCCCATTTGAAGGAAGGCATGTTATAGGACAAAACTAAGTAAATAATCAAATAGAATAGTAAATTAAAGTCCCTATGCCCATCCAGTGATCACATCCACCTCGGGTTGTAATTTATTCGCGGTATGGCCCCTTGTGTTGCTCGACCGGCTCCCATCACTTTTGCTTTTACTGCGAGGGTGCCTTGCTCTGTGAAATGGGGGGTTGGGTCACCTGTAAGTTCTTGATGTTGTAGTCCTATGCTGTGTAGAGGGACGAGGCTCCATACTAAGCCATTAACCTTCTTGAGTTCCGAGTACCTCTCTATTGGTTCACCATACTCCATTAAAGTCCTTAACTACTGGCTCATCTACCCATTAAAACTCTGTACTGCGATTTCAGTGCATTGATGTGGTAGGTGAGATGCATTCCACGGAAATGACACAGTCATGTAGGTGTGATTTTTTTTTTTTTTTTTTTTTTTTTTTTTTTTTTTTTTTTTTAAATAGGTGAAAACAAGCATTTTTCGAATTTCCCCTTTATCCCCCCTTGCCATAGCCCTTCATATGACTTTCCTCATATGACCGAGAGTTGGGACTAGGGGCTGAGCCCTCAGGTGCTAAGGCCTTCAGACCCGTGTCTGGAGGCCTTTTCCTTTGTTATTTATTCGTCACACATATCGGCACTAAATTCACTTTTCGTTAAGCTTTCCCCCTGGACAACTGCTATCGCCGATATGCAGGATTGGGCCCACCAGAATATATCGCAATCGCAACTGCGGAGAGGGGGGAACTCTTTGCCTTTTTCTTTGGAGTGGGCCGACAGTTCGGATGCAAGATCTTTATAGACCTTGCCATAATAATTTATCGCATCCAGAGAGGAGTCCTGCACATCGCAATCATATTGTGCCAATGTCTTAAGCTTTTTATTTCTCCATAGCGTGGGTCGATAGTTCGGATGCGAGATCCTTATAAACCCAGACTTAATACTTTATCGCGTCCGGGGGGTTCTCGCATATCGCAGTTGCTAGCTCCATCATCTTTAGCTTTTCCCCTCAATTGCTGCGGTCACCGATTTGTGGGGTGACGCCATTGTTTCCACGTATCAACGTGTGAGTGGTGACATGTGGCACCTGTAAATAGTTCCATGTCACCCCCGAAAACACTAAAGCTGGGTGACATGTGTCCTCTGCCACGTCGTCGACCGCACTGCCATGTCATTGCTGACGTTAGCTGCCCTGTACCCTATGAAGACTAATTGCATGCTGCCACGTGGCCCCTGGGGGAGAGAAAAAAAGGCTTGCCTGACCATGTTTTGCAAGCCATTCATTTGTTAATTAATTTCATCCCTCCTCGACGATAGAAAACTTTATTGCAAATTGGCCCTTGCACGGTCTTTGGAGATCAAAACACCACCAATCCGCCGATAGCCAAACACCGAACACCGATACCACCCTACTACCATATTGCCATGTGGAGGAGAGAGAAGGGGGTGGCCTGCTCTTGTTTTGCTCCACTTTCATTTGCATTTGGTTTTCTCGGCCCCCTTACGATGTACCACTTATCACACTATCGGTGGTTTGCAGGTATTTTTAAATTGAAACCCTATTGGCCGGCTAATTGCTGATGCCAAGTGGAGGAGGGAGAAGGGGGATGAGTCACCTTGGTTTTGTAGGCATTTCCTTCGTTAAAGTGTTTTATGCCCCCTAACGATACACTGTTATATTGCAGATTTCCCCTCGCAAAAACTTGTGAACTGTGGATAATCTTTAAGCTTGTGCCCTAGGACCTTGCCGATAGCTGATCGCCGATATGCTACGTCTTGACCTGCTGACCACTGATATGCTGTGCCCTGACCTTTTGATCGCTAATATGCGATATCAACGATCAACAGATCCCTATTTCATGCTCCGTCAGTGCTCTATACCTGTCTGAATGCTGATATGCGATGAGCCTCCATACTTAGCCATTTTCCTTGTTTTCCGAGTCTTTCAAAATAATTCTTCAATAGGGTCTAACTTTTATTCTAGAAACCCTTTTTTGGACTTTTATATACCACCAGAAAGCTTATTCCGAGCACTACGCAATGGAGAGGGTACCCTAAAGCTCTGATAGCTTATGTGTCTCATAATTTGGCATCAAACAACACTGCTATTTGGCTCTTGAAGCATCTAGTGACTGAAAAAGGAATGGGTGACAACATGGAGTTTCTTTACCATGGAGATTTGAGACAATATGATCTTGAACTCCTTCTAGGATAATTCTTCTTGCCTTTGCTACACACTTTCTCCATTCTACTAGGTCTTGTGCATCAAGTATTGGAGACTTAGGAATAGCATTATTTATGAATTCCTTAAGCCCACTATCTTCCAACCCTGTCTCCATCCTGTCCTTCCAAACTATGTAATTCGAGTTTCCCTCCAAGGCATGCTCAAGTCTCAAACTATAGAAAGACATATTATTGGCTATGAAGTATGAACTGCAAATTCGAATTCTTCTATAACTACAAACTCATATTATTCTCTTCTATAGTGAATTCAACTTTGATACCATTTAGATTTTTACTTGTAGATTCAAACTGCTTATGTAATATGCTAAAACAAAAGAATTCAATCTACTCTACTCATCAATGGAAACAAAAATTCATTATTGAAATTACGAAGCAGAAAAGGAAGAATTTCAATCACACATAACACAATATTTCTATGGGGAAAGCAACAACTAAAAATCCTTGCTATATGTATTGCATTAACTAGAAGATTCGAGAAGAAAATTTAATGCCTGTTCAACTCGAACAATATCTGCACAAGTACAATTGTTAATTGTTACAAGTTGCTATGAGAATAGAATTTCAATTTAATTTCCCAATTTAATTCAAGGAAAAATTATATTAGGATTTTCTTGTTATTTTTAACAAGATATAGACTTAAATAGGCACATAGATGAAGGGAAGCAGGAGCCAGGGGGATTATTGATCCTGAGAAAAATTAAGAATTCAAATTTGCCTTGGGATAGGGAGAGGTGATAAACAATATAGTTGAAATTTATGCCCTCTATCAGGGTATAAAGAAAGCAATGAAATTAAAAGTTCAAGGGATTATCATGATTGGAGAATCTCTTCTAATTATCTCCATAATCCTAAATACAACACTTCCTAATGATTTCAAGCTAGCTTAGATCATTAAACAACTCCTCAATTTATTTTGTCTCATCCCCATAAATCAATGTTACCATGTGCTAAGGGAAAACAATTTGGTTGTAGATGAAATGGCTAATATTGGCTCTACTCTCCCAAAAGGAAATCTAATTCATCAAGGTATGACCGAAAGGGTCCCTCTCCCCTAACAGTTCATATGATATGTCCTATGCATAATCCTAACTTTAAAAAAAACATCAAAGTGGAGGGTCCCCTCCTTAGTCTCCACAAAAATTTCCACAAGGTGTACATGCACCCCCTATTGTACCAGTGATCTCCTTGAAACTTAGATATGATGTGCATATAGTAAACATGATTCAGGGAAAGTGGAGGTGCCTGTGAACTCATCCCCCCATTTCCAGTTATGTTGGGCATGTAAGTGATGCCAAAGATAACTGTAGGGTATGCATTGATCAAGGGGAAACTCTTCGATAACAAAAGGAAGTGGCATGGTATGCCTCGATGGAGAAATTCCCTCCAAATGATTTCAGGTGCAAGGAAAGGAACTGATAATTTATATGTCTTTGAATGGATGCCAAGTGATGAAACACCCATCTAAAAACATAATATGGTTTATAAAGCCTTTAATCTAAATCATCATCATCTAAGCTATTTACTTGAGGATATTTTCCCATGGAAAATTATGGTCTTTGGTAATTCTTGGTTAGCATTAATTCAAGTCCCATGGTATTCTTCATTGAGTATTCACTATAGAGGCAATACTCCCCATTTATACCTAATTTGTCATTCCTTGGCTCTGTCATTGATCATCCTCTAGCCCTCCTGTATTTTGATGATTGCATATTAGTTTGTCTGGGACAATCACATAATGATCTCTCATCCCCTGGGTGGTTTTCTCCATGTTTCTTTGGGTCCTTTACTCATTTTTTTATCTTCCTTTGGTGGTTCTTCCCTCTTAGACAACCCCTCTTATGTCTCTTCCAAGACATCTTAGCTTCAATAGTGGTATGGATTATCTAGAAATTTTACTGTTTCTCTTAAGTTTACTACCTGATAGAGACATGACTTCGTCAACACCACTACTAAACCTAACCAACAACACCCATAGGGAAAATATAGCATGTGATATTAAATTATGTGTTCTCTCTGTTTATTGCTTTAGTTGCCAGCTACCTTTTTGGAAGTCATGACCTCAACACATTCCACCAAGAAACCTCCACTAATATGAAAGGAATGCATCCTTGTCAACTCTATATCTACATCCTAAAGATTGAAGTGAATGAAATATTTTGAAGACAAAAGTGCCTCCAAGTATCATCAAAGATAATTTCATATATAATTTTCTTGATGAACTTTAATTTTGATTTTTGTTTGATTGTTTTTGGTGCTCCTACAAGTGATATAAGGAGATCAACAATACATAATGTCTAAATCTGATGCACTCATAAAGTAGAGATTGGGTGAAGATAGAAATAATAGCTCTAATAAATTATCTCTCTAAATAAGTTTGCGAGATAATACATATGAGTTTATGCTCAATTTGTTTTAATACAAAATTATCCTCGGTTCTTGTTAAAAAAAAGTAGCCACATAGATCAATCATTCCCCTTGGGAAGAAATGTTCCCCAAATGCATTAAGTTCCCACATCATATGTGGAAGCTTTTGTTGAATATGGTTCCTAGTAAACCACTCACCTTGGTGAAGAAGTTTCCCTGCTTTGACAATCCAATAGAGTTCCGTGCTCAAAGGTTAGGTACACTTGATGTTGGTGTCCATTATCTATTGCACTATAGCCTATTCAAGATAGTCAGGACTAAGCTTTGTAGAGGCCAAGTATTATGTCACCTTTAAGGTGTCCAATAGATGTGGAAAATTTAGTCAAAGCAATTATGCAATAAAGGTGAGTCAAAGTCAATAAATGGTGGAAGATTCAATTCAAAATAATTTTCACCCATAACATTTGGTGATGGTGTAAGAGATATATCAAAGTTATTTGAGCTTCCCATGGGATGAATGAGTTATTCCTACTATGGGTGCAATGGTATATTATATCCAAATTAAAACTTATGTAGAACCATATGTTGATCATGTAATCACTTGTACCTAGTATTTGCTTTTTGTAAAATATCATGTACTTGTTATTAGATAGGCTCAAACCATTCAATAAATTTTGTTTCTTTCTCTACCACATTCTGAGCATGGGTGGAATCTTATTATGTTGATGCCTCAACAATTGAGTAAACCTCTTATGATTAACTCCTTTAATGCTTTATGTTGTGCCTTAACCCATACAAAATTGGCACTAGATCCACCCCCAATCACTTGGCTCAAGGGCCAAGTGATATGAGAGAACCCCAACATAAGTTTGTAGTAAAATTTGGTGAGGACTAATAAACGATGAAACTCTATTATTATCTTTGAGGTAAATTAGTCATGGATGAATTGGATCTTAGTTAAATCCATAAACACACCATAATTATCCACAATATAACCTCGATATCGAATCATGACATGCCAAATGGGCACTTCTCAAAGTTAGCATATAACTTATCTTGTTATAGGGTGTTCAATATTTGTTGAACGGACTTCATATGTACTTCCTATGTTCTATTGAAGAATACAATGTTGTCTATGCATACAACCACAAAATAACTAATAAATGGTCACATAATATCACCCATCATCGTCATGAACATGATTAGCACATTAGTCAAACCAAAAGGCTAGAACAATGACTTGAAGAGACCTTCCTTAAACTTGACGGTTGTCTTCCACACATTGGTTGTTCAATTGGAACTTGGTGATAGAATTAAGATTAATCTTGTTGAATAATCTGGCACCTTTGAGTTGATCGAGAAAATCATCAATTTGGAGGATGGAATATTGATTATTAATTATCATTTTCTTTAAGGCTATGTAATAAATACAAATTCAACATGTGTTTTCCTTCTTTCAAACCAACATAATGGGGCTCTAATAGAGTGAGAAACTTGGTCAAATGTAAAACTTTTGTATTAGCTCTTGAATTTGGCATTTCAAATATTCATTCTTCATAAGTTAACATATGTACATTGGTCGATTGGATAAAGAGGCCCCTTGTGCTAAATCAATTGCATGCTTTATCAAAGCGTTCAAAGGCACTTTTGTAGGTGAGGTGAAGATATATTCGTATTCTTCCACCGATTGTTCTATTTTTCTATGCCACATATAGAGGCCCCTTACATGGGACTTAAAGAGTACAAGCAATCTAATTTGAGATATTATCTTCCTTAGACACTTAGTTGTGATTAGAGTGACTAAAATAGTTGGAGCTACTTTTGGTATGCTATAGAGATCATCTCCTAACGTGATAGTGACACTATGGAGCATAAACTGGTAAACTACATGACTTTAACATACAGGATCATGTTAAAGAAAATCACAAACTTCAAGTAGGGAAATGTCACATAATAACTTTCTTTGAAGGGCTTGATTTCATATTGTAGGCAATGCTACATACTGACATGAATGTCTCATTATTATCACACCTTTATTGTCTACTTGAGCAGGTGAATGATTTTCATGAAAAATATCATTTATGATTGCATAATAGTAGAACGAAGTCAATGAAGAAATATTTCATGAAGATATTTAGGATATCTATGGATATCCAAGGTCCTATATTGCAATTAGCTAAACTCATTATTACAAAATCTCTAACTTCTTTATGTCATGTAGCTTGTGTAAGTAATATTTTAATATACATGTAATATTTTTGTACATTGCTAACACATTAAATCATACAATATAATAGTTTCCACGCATATTCAAAGATAATAAAAGGATACAAAGCTTTACTTTTTTCTATTTGTGATGAAGTAGTAAAGTTTAAGAGGAAATTTCATGGCTTACATCTTAAATTCCTATGTATGGGATTTTCCAATGAAAATCTATATATATATATAGGGAGATCTTGAGAGTTTAGTGAATGTAATGTTATACTACACAAGAATATTCAAGTGTTCAAGACATTACCGAGTTATAGATTCATTAGTTCTCATTGGTATCAACTTTGAGTTTTCTTTCTTGTCACTTAGGAGAAAGCGTCTTTTAGATACAACTCTACTTTTGATAGAAATCCTAAAAGAGGGCAAGAATTACTTGAAGAGGAAGCTTGAAGACCATCTTCATAGCTATTCCTAGGTGACATTGTTCATACATTTTGTAATTTTTTTTCCTTTAATCTTCCACAATATAATTATTTTCTTCTCTTTCCCCCATCAAAAATATACTTTGTTGTTCATATTTGTATTAGATTGTTTTCAAAACTACTAATAGCAAGGACATTTTTTTAGCGTTGTTTATAATTATAATACCTTATGTAGGATTAAATATGAGGTTCTAATGTTAAATTCCCCCCTTATCTCTCTTTATCCTTGATACACTACATATACAAAGACATTATCAAGGTTTCACTTTGCCCTTCCTTCAAACTTTTAATCATTGCATACTAGAGTAGTGATTTGATGATTAAAATTTAGCTCAAAAATGAAAGTGCCTAGAATGTTTTGAAACTAGCATCAAGTCAAAGTGTTCATTGTTCTAAATCCAACGACATTTGTTTCACCTCAATCTGACATCATATGTTCAAGTTATCGTGTTTTGATCATTTGGCTCAATAACTAAAAAATGAGCAGGGTTTCTCACGGGGCAACTGACTGAGTTATCGTCCTATTGAAATCATCAGGCCATTGTGTAGGTACGAACCAATGAGGTTTTTCCAAGTGGCAGCCTCGTATTGGTCGAATTAGCTCATTTTTTATTGGTTTATGGTTTTGAAGTGGACCAATGGGAGCATGCCACATGGCCGAATCATGGGTTGCCACGTGGCATCTCCACGATGCAACAAAATTTTGGTTGATCAGCTAGAGGCCTGGGATGTATTAAACCCTCGACCTAAAGCCTAAAATTTATGTGCTCTGCCATATCTCTTGCAAGTGGTTCTTATAAACCATAGTTCAAAGGTTATATTTAAAGATTATTAACCGTCGCGTTGAGGGAAGGGGCTAGGGCTAAGCACCTAGCCCCTATTCACCTAGCACCCCACATGATTGTGTGACAACTGATACCAAAGGTATTGGGGCTTAGCCCCGACTCATGGAATTATACATTGCACAGGAACCATGGGTGGAGGCATTTTAGAGCCAATGGGATGAGGGGTTGGGTTAGAGCCCTAGTTGAGGCCACATGGCACACCATTGGACCAAAGGCATAGACCATAGGTGTTAAGCGTAAGGTGCAGAGTTATGGGGACTAGCCCCAAGTCACGTGCCCCTCCACGGAATTGCGCGGTGGGAGATTAAGTGCTAGTTTGGCTGGGGTAGGTAGTTAGCCCAGCCCTCGACTCATGGGCATTTATGTGACTGTGATTGTCAGAGGTAGGTGCGAAGTGGTGGGGGAACAATTAGCCCAACCCTCGACCACATGTGCCATGAGATAATGAGCAGGGGGGTAGTTTTTGGCGCTAAGGCAATCGTGGTCAAACTAACTATCTGACAAAATGCACCTTTAGCGGGTTAATTTGTCCCCTCCGCAACAAAAAATAGGGTGAATTTGTAGGACAATTGGATTGTTAGTCCAATTTGTAGGATGGATAATAGGAAACACTAAAGGAAGAACTTGATTGAGCCATAACTTGGTGAGTTTTTGGTCTTTTAGAGGTTAAGAAGAATTTATCTAGGGGTTTTTTGACATGCTAGATCCAATGGTGACCTCTATTTTCTTATTAGAGCACATCTAAAGAGACTTTTTGCAGGTTCAAGTCCATGGATGTATGGATCAATCAATGTTTTGAAGCAGTTCTTGAAGGTGTTTAAGCATGGAGAAGGCCTTGTAGGGGTTTTATTACCTTCAGAAGTTTACTGCAACAATTGTTACTTGCAGGGTTCAACTCATTTATTCTTTTCTCACTATTTATTGTTAAGGAAAACTTTCTTTTGTACCTTAATGTGGAATTGCAGTACTTGTATGCTCATGTATGGTCCTTTTCAGATGGAGTACAAGGTATTTATAGGAGACATCTTGTGTTGCATGGTTTCATGACTGACTGTAGGTTTTCATGATGTTTATATTGAGATTTATTTGCAGGAGAATGTTTCCTTGAAGGGGAAACTAACCACTTGTTTTATCACCAAATTTTAGGTACTATTTTCAACTGAATATATGGAGCAGTCTAGCCATGTTGGCAGACCCGAAGATGTAGCCTAGGAGGGGTGAAATCCATCACAAAATTATTTGTTGTTGCTCTTCATGAATTCCTATATGAATTAGCTGATGAGATGTTGCTTATGTTTTAAGTTTACATGAAAAACTAACTCATAATCCTTGAAGAGACCTTTGACAACTTGTTTGGCCATAAGACCCATTTTTCCTTGCAAAGCATCAAGAGAACGGTCACTTTTTAGGAAGGAGAAGTTATCCTCTAATTTAAGATCAAGTTGGCATAAGAGCAAGGCTTGACCAAGTTGTAAGAATGGGAAAGAAGAGTTTCCAAGAGCTTGAGGAGATGAATTTGTCACTTCGAATGGAGAACCTTGAATTGAGAATAATGTTTGAAATTGCTAAATAGGAGAAGAGACAGATGCGTCATCAGTTACAACATGTGCTTGAGGAACAAGTTGCTGAAAGTTCCACTCCCATGACAGTAAAGGAAGCCTCCAAAGTGAAGCCAATATGTGAGCATGGTTCAAACAAAGTTTATGGACCTTATGTGGAAAATGATGCATGTGCATTTTGCAAGCATCTCCAAGATTCTCATCATATGCCAGTTGGTAATAGTGGGTGGCTAGAGTCATCTACAAAGTTTTCATCATCATCTAAAGTAGAAAAGGTGGATGAAAAGTTTAAGGAGGTAATAAACATTTCAATTTCAAATCCTTCTATTGATGTTCATAAAAACTCCATTGCAGCATTTGAGCAACATACCAAAGGCATTGGTATGAAGTTGCTATCTAAAATGGGTTATGAAGGAGGAGGCCTCAACATCAATGGCCAAGGGATAACCAATCTAATCATGGTACAAGAGAGACCAAAATATCAAGGATTGGGATATGGTTAAAGAGAGTTTGGAGAATTCTCTAAATGGTTTGAGGTAAATTAGTCATCAAAGGATGATATGTCACACCAAGATGGTGGTGACAATGTTCATTTGCCTCCTAAGAGAGATGAATGCTTTAAAGGACCTTGCATGTGATCATCAACTCCACATCATCAAAGCTACAACCCAATGGAAAGGTATAGATCTAATGGGTGTTTACCAAATGATGGTAATTTTGACTATTTTGGAACATGTATCCTTGCACTTTTTGTGATGCAGTTGACCATTGTGTGGTTGTTTGTGAGCAACCCATGGTAATGGTGAAAATAATGGATCAAATTCTTTGCATCAAGCATGATGAATCTCCTTCACACTTGAGAAATTCCTTGCTGACAAGCAAGATAAAGTAATTTTGCACCCATTGCAAGATGCATGTGCATGGGAATGAACAATGTTGGAAACTACATCCAGAGATTCATTCCAAGAAGGGAAAAGAGATTATGAAAACCAATGCAAAGGAAGAAAGAGGTGGCAAATATGACTCACAACGTTCTTAAGGAAACCTTCAAAGCAAAGTTGATGTAGAAAGAGAACCCATAAGCCTAGGAGAGGCGAATATTGGGTAGACTGTTTGTATAGTTTATTTTTTCTTTGTAAATTGTAAATGCTTGTTGTGTCATTACTTGTTTTGGGTACTTTTTAAAAGTGAACAATAATAATCACTATGAGAAACAATTATTTTTTTCATTGACATGTTATGTTATTGGCTTGTTTTTGAGTCCAATGTTTAAGGATTTTTGGAACGTATAATGTTTGGCATTTAAGTTTGTCTACATTTTTTCTTGTACTCATAGATGCAAATATTGAAAATGAAAGTTGTTGTGAATAGAATCTTTGTTTAAGATTTTACAAGATGACTATGTTTTTGTAGGCAAAACCCATTGTGTCATTTAATTTTTGCACCACTGTAATTTTGTGTACAAGCTTAGTTTGAGGATAGTAAAGAAAGTTTGTATTGCTTTTGATTTCCAAGATGGAAAGTCAAGTTTGTTCTCAACAATTTAACTTCAATATGAAGTTGTTTGAGCTGTGAAAGATGGGATTAAGAGAATGTACAGATTCCACTCATCAATGTTTTTGTTCCTACATCAACGATAAGAGTTTTGGCTTGATTATTAATATGACAATAGGTCTTCATGAAGAAGATAGGTGAAGTGCCTTGATTGGAGCTTGAAGGGCACCAATTAAAAACAGAGCAATATGGATTGAGTTTTTGGGTAATTTTGAGTTTCAACCTCATTTTATTTAATAGGAGAAGTAAACTTTTGGAGTCCAAAAGTTCCTAATGGGGACGTAAGATCCAATGATCAAATTGTATCTAAAATATGAAAGTGCCCGAAATTTTTCAAAACTAGCAACAAGTCAAAGTGTTCATCATTTTGAATCCAATGACGCTCGTTTCACCTCAATATGACATTGTATTCTCAAGTTATCATGTTTTGGTTGTTTGGTCCAACAACTTAAAAATGAACAGGGTTGATGACTGGGCAGCTAACTGGGTTACCGTACTATTGACATCATCAAGCCATTGTGCAGGTACCGAACAATGAGGTTCTACCAAGTGGTAGCCATGTATTGGTAGAATTATCTCATTTTTAATTGGTTTATGGTTTTTAAGTGGACCAATGGGAGTGTGCCACGTGACACCTTCAGGGAGCAGTAAAATTTTGTTTGATCGAACACAGGCCCAAGCGAGATTGAACCCCTGATCTGAAGCCTATAAGGTCTACGCTCTAACATCTCTCTTGTAAGTGGTTCTTATAAACCATAGTTCAAAGGTTCTATTTAAAGTTTATTAACCACCAAGTTGGGGGAAGGGGCCAGGGCTAAACCCTTAGCCCTTGTTCACCTAGCACCCACACAACCGCGTGAGAGCTGAGACCAAAGGGCTTGGGACTTAGCCATGACCCACAGACATATATATTCCACAAGTACCGTGGGTAAAGGACTTCCTGAGTCAACAAGATGAGGGGTTGGGTTAGGGCCCTAGTCGAGGCCATATGGCACTCCACCAAACCAAAGGCATAGACCGTAGGTGTTAAATATTGGGTGCGAAGTTATGGGGACTAGTGTTGGGAACAGGTTCCCCCAAGAGCAAGTTTGGGGCTAAAAGCCCATGTTTTGGGATAATTTTGTAATAAAGTTGTGAAGTCTTTGCATTTTCTGGTCGCAGAGCGCGAAGGTGTCAAGAGTCATAAAGGGCCATCTCCCTTATTTTCTAAAGTGTCAAGTCGGCTATAAAGATCTACCCATGGTCTGCGGACAATGGGATTGTATAAAAAGGAGCTAAGTAAGTAAGCTCTAAGTAGTGACTAGTGAAGAGGAAGCATAGGAGTTTTGGTAGAGAAGTCTAAGTGTTTTGGGTCTTAGCGTAGGTAGAGGCTCTGCAGATGAGTGTGCAAAGGCCTAGGGTGGAAGCCCGCAGCTGAGTGCGTGGACCCCTGCAGCTGTGTGCGCAGGGCGGATAAAGTCTATATTAAACTGGAAGATATCAATAAAAATCAATATTCTGCAAATTCTGTGTAATTAGTTCCTGTTAATGCATTTGATTATATTGTGTTTTGGGTTTAATTTAC
The DNA here is from genome assembly GCA_000404065.3 of Pinus taeda. Lineage (NCBI taxonomy): Eukaryota > Viridiplantae > Streptophyta > Pinopsida > Pinales > Pinaceae > Pinus > Pinus taeda. The sequence goes on along the minus strand of APFE031000892.1, from coordinate 17,751 downwards.
AATGTTTATGTGATGCACGAATATATGTAATTATATTGGTTAATTGAATGCAAGTAAAGATATCAATGTACGCAGCGCTAACTGTGATAGATTAGTAAGATAAGTAAAACACTTAAGATAACGTGGGAACCTATACAATACATTGTCATAGCTACGCGAATGTACTTGGACCATGGGTTAGGGCTGCACAAAGGTTAATCGTACACCTTCACGGAGGTATTGAAGGGTAGACTAAAGGGTAGACTGACAGAGCCATAAGGCTTAGTGACCTACCTAAGTGCTGTGTGTCGTTAGAGGTAAGAAATATGCCCATTTATGATGGCTTGAATGATGTGGATGTGTTGTTGGATGCATTTGAGAGGGAAGTACTAGAGAAGCAGCGCTTCTAGGCTTTGGACTGGGCATTGCACACTACGCCCGCGAGATGGTGGGGTACGTATAAGGGTAGTTTTGATGATTGGCGCGAGTGTAGGAGGATGATGTGAACATGCTTTGGGAAGCCGAAGGTATGAGTGACAGACAAGTATGACGGGAAGGATGATCCGCGCGCACACTTGGCCAAATGGGCTAAGGCCTATGGAGCGAAGCCCCAACCTGAATGGGTGTACTTGTTCCGTCACACCTTGGATGTCATCCCGATGAATTGGTACTTAGAGACAGAGCTCAGCCATGGCATAGGTGAGTGGGATATTCTGCATGAAGGGTTCATAATGACGTTTAGCTTCAAAGATAGGTTTGACTGTATTGACGAAGTGCTACAAGAAGTTAAAGAAATGATCTTTAGGATACCGTAGGATCCTTTGGATCTAGTTCAACCCGATTGGACTACTCAACTGAGCCACATGCTGGAATGCTATAACGTCACTACTAAAGAAGAAGATGAGGACCCATGAAAGATTATTATCCATGAAAATGAGGGTCACTGCGAGGTCGAGAGATTGTAGATTGAGAATCCTGATATAACTGCGCCACTGAAAATGAAACAGGTAAATATTGGTACGGAGGTGGAGCCCAAACTCGTGAAGATTGTAGATTACTGTGATGATGTAACGGTAGATAAGGTTGCCGAATGGCTCCACGAATACCAGGATTTGTTCCCTACCAAGTTTACGGAGTTAAAAGGGATAATAGGAGACCTAGGCATTATGAAGATCACTTTAAAACCCAACGCAGAGCCGGTTAAGCAAAGACCTTACCATCTCAATCCAAAGTATAAGGAGAAGGTCTGCTTAGAGTTAGATAAGATGCTTATGGCAAGCATCATTGAGCCCATAGAAGAATCTGATTGGGTAAGCCCAATGGTGGTACAGGAAAAGAAGCAGAAGGATGAAATAAGGATATGCGTAGATCTCAGGAAGTTGAATGACGCTTACGTACATGATCCTTTCCCAACTCCATTCACTAATGAGGTATTGGATAATGTAGGTGGCTAGGAAGCGTACTCCTTCATTGATGGGTTCTCTAGGTACCATCAGATCAAAATCGTGCCTGAAGATAGAAGTAAGGTGACCTTCGACTGAATGGGGATGTTTTCAGTACACTATAATGCCTTTTGGATTGAAGAATGCGCTGCGATTTTTTCGCGTGTAGTCATTGCTGCATTCAAAGACTTCATTCATAAGTTTCTGGAGGTGTACTTTGACAATTGGATTGTGTTCAGGTTGGTAAAATTCCATGTGGCAAGTTTTCACTTAATGCTAGATACTTGTTGAAGGTACCAGATTGTGCTCAATTTGAAGAAATATCTGTTTTGTGTTCCTTTTGAGACTTTGCTGGGTCATGTGATTTGTAGACAGGGACTGATGGTAAATCTTGCGAAGATCGTAGTGATACTTAACTTGGAGGCGCTGAGGAGTGTAAAACAGCTGCGCCCAACCTTGGGACAAACTAGGTACTACAGGAAGTTTATCAAGGGCTACGCCCAGATCACCATTCCCATGGAAAAGTTGTTGAAAAAGGATGTCACATTCTATTGGAATGAGGACTGTCAGAAAAGCCTGGATGTATTGAAAGGAGAAATGGTCACCGCATCGATTTTAGTCTTCCCGGATTGGAATAAGGAGTTTCATGTACATGTAGATGTGTCATGTATAGCACTGGGAGCAGTACTGACACATGCCAGCGGAGGAGAATTGGGCCATCCTATAGCGTTCGCAAGCAGGAGGTTATCCAAGGCTGATAAGTACTATTCCACCATTGAGCGCAAAGGATTAGCCATGGTATACATGCTCCAGAAGTTCAGACACTATTTGTTGGGGGGATATTTTAAGATGTATATAGATCATTCTGCGTTGAAATACCTAGTCAATAAGCATGTGTTGGGGGGGAGAATTTGCAGGTGGTTGTTATTGTTCCAGGAGTATGATTTTGAAGTTTTTGTGAAGCCTAGACGATTGAAAACAGGACCAGACCATTTGTCGCGCATCGAAACAGGGGAAGAGCCTGCTAATGTGAAGTGCACATCGTAGATGGTCACTTAGAAGACATCATACACTTCCTAACGACAAGAACTTCCCTAGAAGGCTACACCGTACAACAGAAAAAGGATTTAGTGGTATGCGCAGTAGATTTTTCTGTCATTGTCGGACATCTGTACAAAATTGGGTCTGATGAAGTATTATGACAATATGTACTGGAGTTTGAAAGGAGTAGTATCCTCATGGACGCTCATGGGGGCACCGCAGGAGGGCATTACACAGGAAGGGAAACCACACAGAAGATCCTACATGCAGGGCTGTGGTGGCCAACCCTCCATCAGGATTCAAAAGCTTACTGCAAGGCGTGTGATTTGTTGGGTTAGAGCCCTAGCCGAGGCCATATGGCACTCCACCAGACCAAAGGCATAGACCGTAGGTGTTAAACATTAGGTGCGAAGTTATGGGGACTAGTGTTGGGAATAGGTTCCCCTAAGAGAAGTTTTGGGTCTAAAAGCCCATGTTTTAGGATAATTTTGTAATAAAGTTGTGAAGTATCCATATTTTGTGGTCATGGAGTGCGAAGGTGTCAAGAGTCATAAAGGGTTGTCCATCCTTATTTTGTAAAGTGTCAATGTTGGCTTGTTTGGGCCTGACCCAGGTTCAAAAGTGATTTAGCCAAACAAATCTTGAAACTACCGCCCCTTTCGGCACAAGTCCGTGGTGCACAGACTGAGTTCTCACCTGAGGTAGTATGGGAGGGTGCTAGAACCAGGTTTCCACACCCTAGGGATGTCTTGATGAAATCTGGGAATTTCATGAACTGAACTTGTGCACTTGCGCTGCTCCGCGCAGCCGTCTGTCCTTCACAACTTGTGCAACTGCTTCCACGCAGCTCTGTAAAGAGTGCTAATAGGTGCTGTCTAGATCCTTTATCCTTACTGTGCTATTATTATAGATCTTAAATTAATTGTGTGCACCCAATATTCTCATTAATCATTCAACATTCATAACAAGTGCGCACAATCATAAAACTGTAAAGAGATGCATAAATATAACAGAAGCATAGACACACAATATTTTAGAATCAACTTATCTTTTATTAATTCTTCGTCCAAGTACAATCCCAACTCCGCCCTATGCACTCAGCTGCAGGGGTCCGTGCACTCAGCTGCGGACTCTACTAGGCCTCTATGCACTCAGCTGTAGATTCTCTACCTAACACTACGACCCAATACCTTCAGATCTACTTCTAACTTCTAACCATGCCTTCGCATCTCTCTATTACTTCTCAAAACTTAGACTCTCTTTACATTGAGAGCCTCACTCTATTTATACAATCCTATGGTCTGCGGACCATGGGTAGGTCGACACACTTTCCATTAAATTACATTATCTTAGGGCAGACAACCCTAGACTCTTGTGCTCTGCGCTTGCATTTTGTGGGGTCTTTACATTATACTTGACCAAAATTCTGGCTTCAACCCCCAAAAAGCTGTTATGGGAGGATCCACTACCCAACAGGCCCCGAACACAATCATCGAGACTCGTCCCAAGTCACTCTGCTGGTGCAACAATCTTTGCGTGAAGTCCATGCGGTAGGTCTCGCACAGCTTAGTGTCTGCAACACACTATTCCTCTGCCTGTTGTACTTGTTGCACGAGTATCTCAGAATTGTCATGAGCATGGTCACATTCCTGTCCAACCATATACTGTTCCTGCATCTGTGCCAAATTCCCTTCAATGGTAGCTGTGACTGTGAATGCTTCATTGATCCATGGCTGGATGCGTTCTTTAAGCAGGCCTTCCTTTTGGTGCACAACGTCTAATCGTACCTTCAGTGCCCTTGCCCGCTGTAGTCTGGTGAGTCGTTGAGTAAGGGAAACTGTCTGCATGGTACCCCAGACACTGTCATACTCCTGCTGCAACTCACGTGCCTCTGTCTCTAGGCGTTGTAGTTTTAGGTCTTCCTGCAGGTGCGTAAGTATGGTTAGTGCTTTTTGCAACATCCCGGTGCACCCCTGTGTCGCCTGACCAATTTGTTCCAACCCCATATGGATAGCACGGGCGTGCTAGTATTTGAATTCTGGGGGTGTGGAGGGCTGCACCTTCAATCACAACTCAACAATTTGCAGGTTCAACTCCAACTAAACCTTTGTCGTTTCCTCCCGGGCCTCACGGACTCCGGCCACCAATCTATGAACCCGCTCTGCTGCTAGTAGTTTTGCCGGCACGACCAACTCTAGAATGCTCCTGCATGCATCCTCTACGACCTACTCCAATTGCTAGCCTGCACAACCAATGCATCCCTCTGGATGCTGAGCTGGTCCATATGGATTTTCTACTCATGTAGGACCTGGATCAGTTGGCCTTCCCTGGCGTAGAGTTCAGTGATGACCCCATCCTGTAGTTGGTACAGTATTTCATGTGGCAGGGCGGCCAAGTTCAAGTCGACTCCTTTCATGCTGCTCATCACAACTCGGTCATCCTTGCTCGCTACTGCTAATGCACCTTCGAGCAAGATGAAGGTGTTACCCATATGGGCGTGCAGTGGCTGTTCAGCCTTAGTGGTTCCTGTTGCGACATACTGGGCCATTGTGCCTGTTTGGGGGTACTGTACTTGTAAACCTTGTAGTTGTGCACTGAGTGCCCCCAACACAGTGTTTTTCTCCATCCACAATCCTTGGAGTGCGCCCTACGCGACTTCCCGAATTGTTTTGCTGGTATCCAATAGATCACCTTCTATGAGCGTGATTGGGTCATTAGACATCTTTGTGGCTTTCCCTTTCTTCCTGGGGATGGTTTTCTCCGGGTTGCGCGACCGCTTGATTTGTGTTGATGTTGTACTGGGCTCTGCACGGTCCTCCTCCCTATCCACTTTTGATGCCCCGAGGACATCTCCTAGCCTTCCTCAACCTCTCTGGTTGACACTGTTGTAAGCTCTACTGTCTATGCTACTGTTGCTGCTGCGTCGACCACCTTCTGACGTGTAGTTGCTTCCTGTTCTTGGTGCTTCCTCTCAACTAGCTACGTGAGGCGCAGCTTGGTGTCCTTCTTTCGTTTCTAAGATACAATCTTCTCCATTTCCGCCAAGTCTGGGGCGTGCCACTTTGGAGGCCATGACTCCATCACGATGAAGATCGCATCATCTGTTGCAATGAATGAAAGCTTCACTCATTTTCGTGTTGGATCCTTGCGTGCCCGGATATACAGGTTATGCATATCTGCCTTGAATTTTTCCATGCTTTGCAAGCTGTTATGAATTGTAGGGGACAAGCGTGGCCTACAGTTGATATAAGCTCAGATGCTCACCTCCATGAATACTCAGAACACCTTTATGTCACGAATCCTGTTCATGTCTCTTGTAGCCCATAGCGAGGTGTACCTCACGGCTTCGGGCAGGTCACCCTCAGTAGTGGGAAACTGGACGTGCGCCGACAGCTCCCCTGCAACCGATAGGATGGATAGGAGCAACCATGCATAGTGGAAGGTCTTACCCTGCTCCTGGGCCTCCCTGCAGTTTGTCAAGAACTCATCGCAAAGGAACTACGCCCAGTTGAACTAGACCCCCTCTGTGCATTGCTCTGCCAACACAATCACAGATGCGGGTACTTCGTCGGCGCGACATTTCCTCATGAGCTTGCCATCTAGTAGCTGGGTGGTTACGTGCACCCCTTGGTCTTTAATACTTGCTATTGTGTACCCCTGCTTTCTATTTTCTAGTTTATACTTGGCCTTCGTAGCTTCTGTGAGGGCCAAGTCACTGATTTTTCCTGATATGGCCGCGGAGTCGTTTCCTTTGATTGGCAGTCGAGAAATTCGGTAAATTAGATTGGCCATGATGGGAATCGGCTCCTCCAGCTAGAGATACCCATCATGCACCAGGCCTAGTAGCTGTTTGATGACAAAAGTGGTGATGAGCGCGTGGTGGTAGTGGGGTATCCATCGCAGATGGAGTAACCCAACTTTCTCCACACTACGCAACCATTTCTGCTTTATTAACTTCTCCGCAACTAACTATGGGAACTTCTCGGTGTCCGTGAGGTTCCAATCTTTGAACTTCATAGTAGGTACTCATCCCAATGATGGACCTTCAAACCTTATATCATTGGGGAGGAGTGGGGTCTGGAGTGCACTCTTCGTGGCCTCCAGGTCCTTCGGTACCTTGGCTTTACCCTTCCAAGGGGGGATGTAAGGAGGTAACTTTTTCGTGGAATGCTTTTGGGAGGCATCCTTTGCCTCATTGTCTTACACCTCAATTTGGGCGATCATGGCCTGCAAGTCTTCCTCCTCCTCCTTTGTTTCAATGGTGACGGATTTTCCCTTCTCTGCCATTGACAATTTGCCAAACTATGGGTTTCTTGGGGATACACGGATTGGTCCCATCGTTTGCTTATCTTTTTGTGGCCGTGACGTTGGTGGTGATTTTGGAACTTTGGGTGAATTGCCACCTCTCCAAGCTCCTCATGGGTCATACTGGGCTCCGCGTTAACTTCAGCGAATCACACTCTTGTTCTAGCAGCTGTCATTGTGTCTACCCTTGAGGATGGTAAGAGTACGCGGCACTCAATGCTCTGTAGTTAATCAATTCTCAAACAACCAAGTGTTGCCTTAGAGCTGGCCCTGGGGGTTTTATAGCATCCTTTGAATTTGAATTCGACCCTTCCCCCCACTTCTGCATCATTAATGCCTTCTTGGCGGCAAATCGTTCCAAATCTCGTTCTTAATTCGTGTCTTAATTTCCCGCTGCCTGCTCCTTTTTGCCTTAAATTGTACCTCTTTTCATGAAAAGTGACACCAACGATTACCTCCCAGCCTACCCACACAACAGCACAACCCCCTATGCACGGCCACGACCCATGTGACATACCGATCCTGCGCGCAACCTCCTTGCTGTGCAGCTGCCATATAGACTCTTTTAAAGTCCCGCACTGTCTTGCAACTACTTGGAGTACTGAGACTATGCTTCCTACAGATAGTCAGGTGGTCGTACCACTGGTGAGAGGCTTCAATTTACTTGCTAGCTCGGTCCGTGGGCATCCTTCAACTACCCTTGTATCCGTCAGTGTGTCACGTTCTTCCTTGTATCGTGCACTCCCTTGTTTACTTTATTTTGTAAGGTGCGGTCGCAACCATGGTAGTAGGGTCTCAAATGCTTCTAATGCAGTAGTATGGTTGGCTATACCTTGTCCCATCGTGCTTAGTTTCTCAATGCAACATGCTTGCGTGACTTCGGTTTCTTGTTTGTTGATTTCTTTGTCCAATATCATGCTTGTCTTTCTCAGCCGTACCCACTCTTCTTTGCTTTCGTGAAGTTTCATGTTCCCTCCCCGAATGGCTTCCTGTAACTGCATAATTCCTTTACCCGGGTCCTCGCGTACAATCCCAACTATGGGGGTTGTGGTATGGGGACTCTTCTCTGCTTTTATGTTTTCATCTCTTCTCGTTAGTGTTGGGGTCATTTCTGCGCTCAGGTTTTTTCTCATGGCCTCATAGGCCCATCGAACCGTTGGTACGCATAGGTCCCAATCAGTTCGTCTCGCCTGGTGAACTATGTTCATGATTCCACATAGCTTTTTGAATGTGCCGACATGGAATATTTGTGGGGCACCTTGCTTTTCCTGCTGCTGCATCTGGTTCAGATTTTCGATCCTTGGTATGGGGTGTGCTTGCACAGCACACGTCTGCACCCATCGACATAGGTGGGCGCGCAAGCTACTTCGTCCTGGCTGCCTAACTCTCATTCAATGCTGGGGGCTTCCAAATCGTAAGCCCATCCGTATTCTACATTTGCGCCAGTTTACAATGGTCTTTTGATGTGTACTCCACCATCGTGAGGGTGTTGTGCACAACGCCCATTCCAGTGCACCGTATCGTTGCTGTTCTGCTACTTTACTTTCAAATTTGTCCAGGAATTCATCCACCACTATTACTCCATCACATATTGGCAGTTACTCTTACCTTTGTCATCACACAACGTAGTGATCTAATCATCATGTTGCAATTCAGCATTGTCACTTCGTGCAACCAGTTTTGCCAGCGTTCTACTTCTTCATCTGAATTCAAAGTGCAAGAGATATCATGCTCCCACGAGATTCTCCCATCTGCAGTTGGGTTCACCTAATCCTGGTCTCGTGTGGTTATTTGGTAAATACAATCCAGCTCATCATTGTTTTCATTGTCATGCACTGGTTCAATGTAGCGCGCTCCTTTCGCTGGGTCTAGCGGGACTACTACGCGTAAAGAATTTTTCTCGAATATCATCTTCTGCTTTTTCAGGTTGATGATTCCATTCATATCAGTGGCCCAGTCTATTCCTAGCAACGTGGGATAAGGATTGCTGTCATCAACAATCTCTATTACTCCAAATTCCGCCTGTGTGCTCGCGCCTTTGATATCAACTATTACCCCTTGCAACCTCCCCATGGGAAAAATCTTCTGTTGGTTCGCCATTTGTAATTGAATAGGGGACCACTGTAATGCAAGCCTACCCATGCGTTCCCATGTTTGCTTTTGTAACACATTCGCATTCAATCTAGATCGAGGATGACCTAATCCATTTCATACTCACCAATATATGTAGTCAACCTCTTCTCCCTTCCAGTGCGCAATGTATGCTTCCCCAATTTCCAGACTACGCGCGATTCTCCTGACACTGTGCGCTTGGTTATCAATTCTTGTAGTCCCTTAACTGCCTTATTATCGCACAACAACTTCATGCATGTCTCCAGAAAGGTAGTAAGCATAGACGGATCCATCCCTGGCTCTGGTTGATCCTTACTACCTGAAGTAGAGGCCTACGAAGCTCTTCTTAGCTTCCATGAACATCTCCTTTGTGCATTCTAGGTCAAACTCAGGTTCCTTTGTAGGAGCCTTGCGAACCCATGTATTTTCCTCAGGCGGCTTCCCCTTATCCTCCTTTGTGGTCACACCGCTTCTGAGCATCATGTTCACATTTGGGTCTTCTTCGTGTGGTTTAGACCTCATCATTTGGATATTCTGAGTTGGACGAGGCTGGAGTACCCCTTTCTCATGCATATGTGTGATCAACGTAGGACAATCTATCATTTCATGATCAAACTAAGCGAAGTACGAATAGGATGTCCTCGTTGGGTTGGTACAATTATGTGCACAGTGCCCTGGTCCTCCACAATTGTAACAAATTAACTCTTCGCGGCCCCTTCCTGGTCCCATTCCTCCTCGTCCTCAACCTCGCCCCTAAAATCCAGTGCGCGCTATTCCCGCAGCTGGGTCAAGGCCTCGCGTTTCTTTTTGCATTCTATAGGCTGGGGTCTGATCCATCATTAACTCATAGCTGCGACAAGCGCACTTGTCGTGGCCTACCGACCTGCAGAAATTACAAAACAATTGTTGGGGAGTATGTGTATGCTTCTGCAACAAATGACAATTATCCCTCATGTGTTTTCCTCCTATCTCACAGATTGTGCACCATAACGTGGGTGTCGCACTTGGCCCTGCCTGTGCCTCCGGTCTCAATGGCATTGGCCCCCCTCCTGCCAAGTAGTTCGTGAATACTGGACAATGGTCCTTGTCATGGCCCTAGACTTTGCATTTTATGCACCGCATTTGCTCGCATGCCTCTGGCCACGGTGCCCTATCCTGCTTCAAGCTCTGCAGTTCCAGGCAGAGATTCTATAGTTGCACGTGGATTTGTTGAACTCTCAGCCCTGAATCTTGTATCCGTGTCTCATGCAATCTCATCGCCATTTCCAACGCTTCAGCCTGGGTAGAAAGTTTCTGTTGTGATAGTGCCGTCCTCAGGTGCGGTGTTAGAGATGCCAGAAACCATGTACGATGTTGTGCATCTGTGAGTGTTATATTAGCCTCACAAATCATACTCTTCTGCCATTAATCCAGATCCCAGTGGTTTTCACCTAGAAGCATCGCGATCTCTTTAAACCCGATGATTGACTGTCTCTGATTTCTGCCGGCTAAATTCTTTGTTCAGCACATTCTGGATCTCTGCTATTCCTGGATTTGGGTGATCATTAGAGTGCTTGATATATTAGGTCAACGTGTGATCCTGCAGTGTGCTCACTAATGTAGCCTTCTTACTGTTGTCATCCGTGACCCCTTGCGCTTCCCACACTGCTCTTACCACAAACCAGAACTGGTTCGGATCCTCATTTCCTACTCCTATGAATACAGTTAGCTTGATCCTACTCGCCATGCTAAACTGTGGGGTTGGTGGAGGTGGAGTGGGTGGAGATGGAGGTGAAGGAGGTGAAGCAAGTGGTGGCATGGGTGGGGTTGGTAACTGCAGAATGCGCTGTCTTATCAAACTGATCGAACTTCTCAGAGAGACTCGAGCGAGCTCCTCCTCGCTCTCTCGCGAAGATGAAATTAAGGGACTGTTTGTTAATTCCCCGCTACCTTTGTAGATCTTTCCGCTCTAGGTCGTTCCAATCATTAATGTATTCACATAACCCGCTTTTCACATAATAACATCTTAATCCAGGTATTCAAAGATTTAATGTACTTACCTCATAGTCCCTTGAGAAAACGTCATTCTGCTTTGCTATAACTTATGGTCGTGTCTACCGCAAACTCAGTGATAAATCCCCCTATTATCCAGTCAAGCCAATGGTCCATAGCTCGCACGATCTTATCTTCTGATGCCTCTAGTCCGCACACTAATTCTGGAGTCCACACTATTGGTTGGCCAAGTTTACACTTTCCTTGGCTGTTGGCTAACCTCACGATCCACTCATACAGTTTAGAAGGAAAGGATGCCAAGAAGATCTCGTGGATTTCTGTATACACGTAGCGTTCCAGCCAACTTTTTTCAGATACCTGCAAAGTTCTGTTTTCTTGTGATGCAAACTCATGAATCTTCTTATCCAACCACTTTTCAATTTCCTTCTTTGATGGGTTCCAGTGGCATGACATCAAACATCCCTTAGGAAAATCCTGGTCCAACAACATAACCATTTGTTGGCTTTTTGGGGCTTGACCTAGGTTCAGAAGTGATTTAGCCAAACAAATCTCGAAACTACCGGTCCTTTCAGCAACAGTCCGCAGTGCGTGGACTGATGTCTCACCCAAGGTAGTATGGGAGGGTGCTGGAACTAGGTTTCCGCACCCTAGGGATGAATTGATGAAATCTAGGGAGTTTGCGAACTGAACCTGTGTGCTTGTGCTACTCTGTGCAGGCATTTGTCCTTCGTAACTTGTGCAACTTCTTCTGCGCAACTCTGTAAAGAGCACTAATAGGTGATGTCTAGATCCTTTATCCTTAGTGTGCTATTATTATAGATCTTAACTTAATTGTGTGGGCCCAATATTCTCATTAATTATTCAACATTCATAACAAGTGCGCGTAATCATAAAACTGTAAAGAGAAGCATAAATATAACAGAAGCATAGACACACAATATTTCAGAATCAACTTATCTTTTATTAATTCTTCGTCCAATTACAATCCCAACTCCGCGCACTCAGCTGTAGGGGTCCACACACTCAGCTGCGGACTCTACTAGGCCTTTGCGCACTCAGCTGCATAGCCTCTACCTAAAACTACGACCCAATACCTTTAGACCTATTTCTAACTTCTAACCATGCCTTCGCATCTCTCTATTACTTCTCAAAACTTAGACTCCCTTTACACTTAGAGCCTCGCTCTAGTTATACAATCCCATGGTCTGCTGACCATGGTAGGCCGACACACTTTCCATTAAATTACATTATCTTAGGGTGGACAACCCTAGACTCTTGCGCTCCCCGCCCACATTTCACGGGGTTTTTACATTATACTTGACCAAAATTCGAGCTTCAAGCCCCAAAAACTTGCTATGGGGGGATCCGCTGCCCAACAATCAAGTCAGCTGTAAAGATCTACCCATGGTACATGGACCATGGGATTGTATAAAAAGGAGCTAAGCAAGTAAGCTCTAAGTAGTGAGTAGCGAAGAGGAAGCATAGGAGTTTTGGTAGAGAAGTCTAAGTGTTTCGGGTCTTAGTGTAGGTAGAGGCTCTATAGATGAGTGTGCAAAGGCCTAGGGTGGAAGTCCGCAGCTGAGTGCATAGACCCCTGCAGCTGTCTATGCAGGGCGGATAGAGTTTGTATTAAACTGGAAGATATCAATAAAGAGACATATTCTGCAAATTCTGTGTATTTAGTTCCTGTTAATGCATTTGATTATATCACGTTTTGGGTTTAATTTACAATGTTTATGTGATGTGCAAATATATGTAATTGTATTGGTTAATTGAACGCAAGTAAGGATATCAGTGTACGCAACACTTACTGTGATTGATTAATAAGATAAGTAAAACACTTGAGATAACTTGGGAACCTATAAAATACATTGGCTTAGCTGTGCGAAAGTACTTGGACCATGGGTTAGGGCTGGGCGCAGGGAAATCGTACACCTTCGCGGAGGTACTGAAGGGTGGACTAAAGGGTAGACTGACAGAGCCCTAAGGTTCAGTGACCTGCGCGAAAGTAGGGGCAGAGGGCATAAACTGACATCACAAGCATCTCAGGGTGCGGAAACTTGGTTCCAACATCCCCCCATACTACTTCGGGTGAGGCTTCGGTCTGCGCTCCGCGTGATGATGCCGAAAGGGCCAGTTGTGTAGGTATTTGTTTGGCTAACTAACGCTAAACTTGGGTCAGGCCCCACGAAGCCAACAAATGGTTCCTTTGCCAGGACTAGAATCTACATGAGAGATGTGTGATGTCGTATCACTGGAATCCAACTAAGAAAGAGGTTGAAGAGTAGTTGGACAAGAAGATCCACAAATTCGCGATGCAGGAGAATAAAAACCCATGGCTGATGAAGGAATAGTGGTTGGACAAGTACCTATATATAGAAATCACGAGATCTTTTTCTGTTCCTTTCCAGTTGAGTTATACGAGTGGATCACGAAGCTGGCGGATAACCAAGGAAGGTGGAGGCTTGAAGGTCCTATTGTATGGACCCCAGAGTTAGTACAGAGATTGGAAGCCTATGAGGATAAGACTTCCTACGCTATTGATCATTGGCTCAATCGTATCATAGGGGGATTTGTGACTGAATTCGCAGTCGATACCTCAGTCGGTTACAGCGAGGCGGAGCGATGCTTTTTCAAAGGTCTACGAGGTAAGTACTTGAAGTCTTTAAATACTTGGATTAAGATGTTATTGTGTGAGAAATGGGTTATGTAGATACCTTGATGTTCGGAGATACGTGAAGTGGAAAGACTTACGAGAACAAAGAAAGAAAGGGTCTTGAATATAGCCCACTGATTTCACCTTCATTGAGTGATGAAGAGGGAGTAGCTCAGGCTTCTCCGCGAAGTGCAGTTCAGTTAATGAAACGAGGGTTCCCGTGACTACCACCTCCACCCACACTACCTCCACCTTCACCACCATTATCCCCCGTGACTTTGCCCACATCACCACCACCTCCACCACAGTTCAAGATGGCGAATTCAGTGAAGCTACCTTTGTTTAAGGGCTTGGGAATTGAGGACCTGGTCCAGTTCTAGTTCGTCGTAAAAGCTGTATGGGAAGCTTAGGGCATCATATACGATCACATGAAGAAGGTAACATTGGTTAGCACTTTGCATGATCACGTGCTAACTTGGTACATCAAGTACTCTAATGATAGCCCAAACACTGGGTTGGAAGAAATCCAGACTGCGTTGAATAAAGAGTTCAGTAGGCCTAAATCTGAGGTGGAGTTGATTATGGGGTTCAAGGAAATTGTGATTAAACAAAGTGAGAGACCTTGGGAATTGGATCAAAGATTGAAGTGTAAAATCTACGAAGCTAATATGAACTTAACAGATGGACAACACCGCGAATGGTTTGTGGCTTTGCTCCTGCCTCACCTAAGGGTTGCATTGTTTCAACAAAATATTACAACTGAGGCAAAGGCCTTGGAGATTGCAATAAGACTGCATGAAACACTGATGCAAGATCTGAAACTGGGGGTTCAACATATCCATGCGCAGTTGCAAAATCTTTGTGTCGAAATGAAAAGTTTGAAGCAGGACATAATAGTTCTACTGGAGGCGTGCAAAGAGATATGGCACCTGAAATGTAAAGGTCAAGGGCATGACAAAAACCACTGCCCGGTCTTTGCGAACTATATTGCAGGAGGAGGACCAATGCCTTTGAGGCAGGAAGCCCAAGCAGGACCGAGTGCAGGGCCTGCGTTGTGGTGTGCTATATGTCAAGTAGAAGGGAGACATATGACTGATAACTATCATTTGCTATAGAAGTTTGTATAAACACCGCAACAACAATTCTACAACTTCTGCAGGTTGGTAGGGCATATTAAGCGCAACTACTGAACTTATGAATTGATGATGGATAGAACACCCACCTATAGAGTTCAGGTAGAAACTCAACCCCTTGACTAGAGCACTGGGATGGCATGAACAGGCTTTCAGGGGCGCAAACAAGGCCGAGGTGGAGGACTACCTGGCAGAGGTCGGGGACAGCTAATCTGTTACAATTGTGGAGGACCAGGACACTATGCCTCGGAATGCACTAACCCAATGCGTCCGTCGTGCAAATATTGTACTCAGTTTGATCATGAGATGGAGGACTATCCTATGCTGATAGCAAGGATACGCGACACAGGGGTGCTACCACCACAACTGACTCAGAACTTGCAGACGATGAGGGTTGAGCCTCGTGAAGAGGATCCGAAAGTGAATATATTGCTCCAAAGTGGAATTGAAATGGGCGACGATAAGGGGAAACAACCCGAAGACAACGCATGGGTTCACAAAGCTCCGACGAAGGAGGCTGAATTATATTTGGAGTGCGCACACGAAACATTCATGGAAGCAAAAAGGAGCTTCGTTGAGGCCTCTACCCAAGGGAGCTGGGATAAGTGTTGGGTGCATGAATTACACTTAAGAAAACTCCTCAAGACTTAATTTGCCAACCCGAGGGATCTGTAAACTTAGAGACGAAGCACAGGAAATGCTAGAGATGGTATGAATATTTCTAATATAAATCCCTACTTTCTTTAAAGGAAAGATTGCAGAATCAAACTAAAAAGAGAAAAAGGGAACTTGAACCATCAAAATAATCTAAGACTGGAACAAGGAAGAATGAATTTACAAGAGGGAATTAAAAATAAAGGGAAATCACTCTAGCTAATTATTTTTTAACTAATGAGTGTATGTTTTTCTTTAGCAGAGACACTTAGCAGTCTCAGATGGGCCCTTAAACCTGCTCCTTTAGAGATTTCCTTCTTGCACTATTCTGTTCTGTACTATCGCAGTCTGCTTGCACTAGTGCAGGAACAAAGATTTATGCAGAAGGTATAAATGGTGTTTTTACTAAAGGCTTTTTACTTCCTACAAGGGCTTGAACTTTTCCAGGTTCAAAGCACTCAGATCCCGTGGCAAGAAACTAGTTCTTGCACCGAATCAGAGCTTCTTGCACTTAGCATTTAATTCTTAAAATGAGTGCTCAATTATTGCAAGTGCTATTATATTGTTAAATCAAATTGCACACATAAAAATGAATGCTTTAGATCTTGACAGAGTGCAAGAATAAAGAAACATTCCATATACATTTATCCTGTCATAAGCATTTAACGAAAGAAAGAAGATTGCGGAAAGTAGACTAAAAAGGCTTGCTGCATCACACCAATGTATATAGATCTTTGGCCAAGGGTCAAAATAGATCTTTCAACTGATTACATAACCAACCACAAAATTTAGCTTCTCGGCCTTTAAACTTAGGCAGTTAACAAAACTGGCCGTAGCCAATCTCTAGCTTTTGTTCTTCACAGTTTTGATCTCGGCTGCCTTTAGATCAATCTTACTGTCATGGTTGAAGTTGCTCAAAATGGGGCGATTCGATCTCAGCTGCCTTTGGATCGATCTTATTGTCATGGTTGAAGCTTCTCAAAATGAGGCGGTGATTAAGGAGGTTCGGATCTGTTGCAAGGATTTGCTGTGCTGGCAACAGTGCAAGATTTGATCCTGCACTAGGATCAGCGGTCATGGTAAGTAGTTTAACTACCAAACAACATTGGAGATATTGATAAGTTACAAAGAGTGATTAAAAGTAAGAAATCATTTAATAAATGATTAATTAATGCTAAGTTAAGTTAAAAATATGAAAAGTAAAGTTTACACAAAATAAGTCACCGTGCTTGTACTGGTGCAAGATGAGGGTGTATAAGAGAGGTAAAAAAACGGTAAATGGTTATGACTTAGGAAAGGGAAAATGGAAAAAAGAGAGAAAATTAGGGGGCTAACCTCCTCCCATCCCTAAACTATTGTGCGTCCTCACACAACTCTTTACCTTTGCAACAAACCTTCAAAACTTTGAGCATTTCAGCTCAATCCTACTCTGGCATAAGGTACATCAGCCTGCAATGTTTCAAACTTCTTCTTTCTGATGTTCTTTAGTTTCTTTGTCACCTTTTTAAGTCACTTGAAACATTGCACAGCTCGGTACTTCCAGACTTTAAATTCTCTTTTCTTTTTCTGGATCTCTGCAGTTAATTCTTCTCTACTTTGTTCTTTATCCTCCTGCACTTTAGCTATGAGCTATTCTAAGTTCTGCACTGGAAGCTCTAGTTCAACTACCTAAGCAACAAGAGTTACCAAATATTTTTCTTTTTCTATCTCAACAGGGGCTGTGTCTTCCTCAGGGACCTTAATATCCCTCATGGTTACATTAGGAAATTCTTCTTCCTCTGGTTCTTCTTCTTCTAGTTCTTTTTCTCCTGCTTCTTCTTCTTCTGGTTCTTCTTCTTCTGCTTCTTCTTCTGGTTCTTCTTCTTGCGGTTCTTCTTCTTGTACTGGTGCAAGAGGGGATTCAATGCCCTGTGGGGACTGTGGTTCTTTGCCTGCATCAGATTCTTTATTCTTTTTCCAGGGCCTTTTAATGAAGTCTGCCAACATAGTGTCAACTTCAACCTCTGCAAATTTTGGTTCGTCCGCAAGGACTGACAAATTGTCTTCTTTGGGGGTTCGTGCCTGTAATGGTGATGTAGAAGGAGTCTCTTCAATAGGTGCACTAATTGTTTTCTTATTTGGATATGGGGCCCTTCCTTCTTTTGATTTTTCAGATTGTTTCCTTTTTTTCACTGGTGCAAGAAGGACTTGTAAGGACTCTGGACACCACATATCTCCACAATGGTATGATATTTTCCACTTTGGGCCTAAGCCCTCATGGATTTGCTTTTGGACTTACCCCAAAAGGCCTCATTACCAATGGAGATATTTGTCCATCCTTATATACCCATGATCCTCCCCACTTCTAGTCAATGTGGGACTTTGGTCGTATACCCAACAATCCTCCCCTCGAACAAAGGACCATCGAGCCTCCCCTCAAACGATTATCATCCGTCCA
>APFE031000890.1:43699-73124 GCA_000404065.3 Pinus taeda | reverse complement strand
TGGTCAAAATGTCCAAAAACATCATGAAAACCACCTTGCTGCCACCTTTTCCAACAGCAGGAAGTACCTCTGGGAGAAGTCAGTTCTGAGGGGGCAAATGAGCTCCAAATTGGAAACTTCCACTTGGGTTGGAAAGTATACATCCAGGGCTTTCCAAAGAGCTATCATGAGCTCAATTTGAATGTCAGGAAGTGCTCCACAAACAGGATCAAATGTGCGCTATGCATAAGGATCAGGGGCGCTACGCATACAATTTTTGGCCCGGTTTTTCACCTTCAGCTCAAGAATTCGGCTAGTTTTCACCAGTTTCGCTCATTGATGTAATTTTTGACCCAACATGATGTAATTTGATGTATGTAAGGTAACATGGTAGTTATATACCTTCTTCTAGATGATTCATTTACAAATTAGAAAGAAACTAATGTAATGAATCAGTTTCCTTCTTTTTAGAGGCAGGTTGTTTGGTCATCTAGATTCTTGCTCCATGTTTAGAATTTGTTCAAACTGCTCCTAGAAGGAGGAGATAGACCCCTAGAGGTTAGGGAATGAGGATAGCTTGGTCTATATATGTAAATTTTCATTCAGTAGGAGAGGTTGGACTCTTGGGAATAGCTTGACACTATATTGTACATATCTTATCTGCATTTTGACAAAGGAAAGACCAGGGTTTTGTAGCACTATTTGGGATTCATGTGGCTTTATGTTTTGATGGTGTGTTTCTCTCAGTACTTGTAAGTTTTGTATGTGTACCACTTTCTTTATTTAATCTTCTGTAATTAAACAAATGAAGTGTTAAGGTAGAATCCGTGAACTTGCTATGCTCTACCTTTAAATTTGTTTAATTTCTATGTTTTCTTCAGTTTAAGGAGAATCCTTGAGACTTCCTTGCTCTCCTTAGCTCCTCACCAGCCTAATCTACCCATCTCACTTACTTTAAGGCATCAAAACAATCGCCTATCTTGCCCCAAGTAGACCTCTGCAAAAGTTGTGCCTCATCCCCGCACCCAAAATTGCCTTAACCTTGAATTCAACAAAACCTCAAAAAATCAATTTCACAGTCTTTGTACTTCATACCTAGCCTAAAATTAGTCATCAATTTAGTCATCTCGAGCCTCATTGATTACCTTTTACCGAGATTGACTTGGAGAGAGCCCTCTCCTGTCCTCGTAGGGCTAGCTACGAGGTTGACCGTGGTTTGATGTAGCCTTGAGTCTTACCTTATTTCAGCCTAAGGTATATTTGAGCACTAACATAGTGGCGAATCTGCTGGGGAATCAAATCTAAATGGTTTTCTTGCTGATGAGTTTGTTTCACAAGTCTTAGATGGAGTCTGAAGTCACGCCAGGTAGCTTTCGAAACACTCTTGCTATGCATAAGCGAAAGTAGATAAATGTTGCTTCAGTCGATCTCCGGTTAGCTTGTGGAAACTTGATTTGCAAATCACCCCAGTACTTTTGTTCATTCTATACCTTTGGATGATTGAGTCTAGCAAACGATTGGATGAATTATTTTAGTTCTTTTGATCTTCTGATAAACACACTGGCTTCAAAAAGACATACAAGAGCTAATCCAGATCCGAATCCACCTCCTATTTACGAAAATCCAAATTTGATTTGAAAAATCCTCCGTCAAGAAAGCTCGGCGACTCCCTTGGTTAAATCTCATTCATGTCCTGCAATTTTCGAATACCTTGAAGAACTTGCTTTTGACGAGAAGTTTGAATTGTCATTGTTTAAAACCAAGTCCGAAAACACTCTTGATTCTATTGTTCCAAATCCTGACTTTGCTGCAGCTATTGAATTTGAAAAGCACAATAAATTAATTGACAATTTTATCTTGAGGCACCTTCAGACTGACATCCAAGCTACCAATCTTGCTGATTTCTTAGAAGCTATATCTGCAAACATTGGATCTACTGTCACGACATCTACCTCTAGAATTCCTACTGAACCGCCTTTCATTCCCACCATTCCTGTGCAACCTATAATTACTTATTCAGAATCTGTAGCCAATTCCCCTCCTTCATCCCACATCACTTCTCCTCCACATACACCTGCGCATACTCCTCATACAGCAACTACACCCACTCCACCAACAACACCTAGACTAAATCCACCTCGAGCAATGGTTGCTCGTTTCGTACCTCTTGATTTACCTCAGCAATTGCATGATATGCCCGCGGATTATCAGAATAAGATTCCTTTATTTGATGGCACTCCTCAAAGTGTGTCCACTCAGCAGCACATAGACAAAATGGAAACCTTTTATGATTTATATGAGATTGATGAAGAGGATGTAACTATGCGATTATTTGTGCAAACATTCGGAGGAGAAGTATGAAAATGGTTCAGAGGCTTGGGACCCAGAAGTAGACCTACGTTGGCTAAACTTCAGAAATAGTTTCTAGATCGTTGGGAACTTAGAAAAGATCCACTTCAGATCAATGTCGAGTACAACAATATCAAACGCAATCATGGTGAGTCTGTCCAAGGCTACATTATCAGGTTCAATACAGTTTATAATGCTATTCCGAATGATTTAAGACCATCTAGAAAATCATCTCTTCTCAAATTCCTGGATGGTTTTGATCCGGAGATGGCTTATTCATTACGGGATAGAGATCTACCTACTTTAGAAGATATGCAAAAGATTGATGTTAATGTTGAGGCAAATCTGAATGACAAGAGAGCACGGTTGAAGGCAGAGAAAAGAGTGACTATAAAGGAATAATCTACATCAGAACCGCCTTGGTTTCGTGAGATGGAAAAAATGTTCAAAAGAATGAATCTTGACAAATCAGAACCATAGATTCGTAATCCAAATTACCGTGGCCAGCAACAACCTCAATTCAAAATTAAGCAGCGTGAACCAAGAGTACAAGAGTCGGCAGCCCAGAAACCGATCAAGACTCCTCTTTTGCAAAATTTTGTGAGTCAAGATTCAGATGAAGATGCTGATGTAGTAGGGGACCAAAACCACTTCTTTACTCCTGATGATCTGCCCATTTACATCACTGAAGAAGAAGATTATGGAGAAGGTTCAGGCGCCCAGAAAGATGAAGATTTTATCTTAGCTAATGATGCAGATTTAGATGATTACCAAAGAGGATATTTGAATGCCTTGTCCACTCAACAGAAGCAGTATTCATTGAGAAATCGAGATGTGCCCATCAATCCAATTCAGAAAAGAAAAGAAGCTACAACACCAAATACAGATTCCCCGATACCACAGAAGAAAGGAAAGGAGACAATTGATCCTACAACTAGCAAGATATCAGCAGCAGAAAGGACAAATCAGGCAAGTATAATCAAAGATAGGAGAGAATTTCCGATCAAAGAAGTCAACAAAGTTTCAGCATTTAGTTTGGAAAATGAAATTTCCAAATTAAAAGTATCTATTCCTTTGACTGAAATCATGAAAAACAGCAGCTACTGAGGTCAAGTCTCTAAAATTTTGAATTTTGATCCCATGTTCGACACGGTGAACGTTGAGGATGATCAGCCAGAATTGATTTTTGGGCCAACATTGGATGGTGAGTCCCCTGATAGTGATGTTCCTCCCTTTTATATCAGTTTGAGATTGCATGAATATGTTTTGCACAATGCTATGTTCGATTCGAGTTCTTCACACAATTTGATGCCAAAGGCTATCATGGAGAAGCTGGGGTTAGACATAACAAGGAAATATCATGATTTGTATTCATTTGATTCTAGCCGTGTGAGATGTATCGGGCTCATCAAGGATTTGGTTTTTAGCTTAGACCAAATCCCAACGAAGAATGTCTTGATGGATGTGGTGGTGGCAGACATTCCTCCACGTTTTGCTATGCTACTTTCAAGATCTTGGGGGGCTAAGTTGAAGGGTACTCTATAGTTAGACTTTTCTTATGCTACAATTCCAGTCTTTGGTCAAATGAGAAAGCTATATCGAGAGACAAATATGAAATACATGATAACCAGCAAAGAGAAGCCAATCAATCATCCTGTAAATTATGTACATACAGATTTGTAGTCATTTGTTTTATTTGTTGATAGTTTTAATGATCTAGATAGTCAATTAGTTCAGGAGGAAGATATACCAAAGATCACTGAAAATTTCAGAGAAGTTCTAGAAAAGGAAAGAGGAGAAAAGCAAGCTACTATGGAGCAAACAACTGAAGATAATGGGCAGCAAACAGAAAAATCAGAGCCAGTACAATTTTAGCACTTGGAGGAGGATGAATATGGTCTTTGGACCATGGATTTCGATGGCACAGTAGGTAGTGATGGTGCTGGTATTGGTGTGTGGATTTGAAGTCCTTTTTCTGCTCAAGACAAAGTTCCAAGCAAGGTGAGAGTGTGTTCCTATAAACTAGCATTTGATTGTTCAAATAATAAGGCGGAATATGAGGCTCTCATTGCTGGCCTTAAGATTCTTAGAAAGCTGAAAGCGAAGAAGATTGTGGTCTATGGTGATTCTGAGTTGGTGATCAAGCAAGTTAAGGGTGAGTTTCAGGCCAAGCATCCTCGTATGAGGGCATATCGAAATGCAATCTTAGATATTTTGAAGTTATTTTCTGATCATACCTTGACATGTGTGCCTCGCATACAAAATGGTGTTGCTGATGGACTTGCTAAGGAAGCAAGCAATTTGAAAATTCCGATGAATTCTAGCAACAAGTTTGAGATCCATGTGAAACACCGTCCCACTGTTCCTGACAATCAGCGATGTTGGCAGTTTTTCAAGATGATGAAGAGATCAATCAGTTTCTGCAAAATAAGGGTAAGTTTAAAGATACCTCAATAGATACTGAACATGATGATGGTAGTGATAATATACAAGTAAATCAAATGGACGTGCTGCAACTTAAAGACAACATTATTCCTAAGGGATTGATTCCTTTAGAGGAGCTTTTTGACCAAGATGATGTGGCCCACAAACCGACATTGAGACCAACTGAAAACGGTGTTGAAGAGGTAAACATTGGAACAGCTGAGAATCCCAAGAAGGTAAAGCTATCAAAGTCATTGTCACCAAAGGTAAAAGAAGAATATGTGAAATTGTTGTCTTTATTTTCTGATGTTTTTGCATGGGATTACTTGGATTTAAAAACATATGACACAAATATCATTCAACATACTATTCCTATTAAGTCAAATTAGAAGCCTTTTCGTCAAAAGTTGAGGAGAATCAATCTGAAGTTGCTACCATGAATTGAAAAAGAGGTAAACAGATTGTATAAGTCAGGAATAATTGTGCCTATCCGATTTTCAGATTGGATATCAAACTTAGTGCCCATAAGGAAGAAAACAGGTGAGATCCGTTTATGTATTGACTTCGAACTATGCACCCTCTGATTCTTTTACGTTGAAGACCTCTTTCGATACATACTCTCAATCCCTGTGGTTTGCCACTGTGGAATCACATGATCCCTTAGTTGAGACTTTCCTTGCTGATGAAGGTATCATGGTAGTCATGTCTCTCGAGCAACCACCATGTATCGATACTCATCATCGCTCCTCATTCCTACCTCACCTGGCAGTCATGTCTATCGTTTTTGAAGAGTCCTCTTCTCCGTTTCCACCACTGATTGTTACTCATGAAGTATGGTTAGAAGGAAATTCAGGTAATATTACCCAAAAAATACCGGTTGACATTTCTATCAGACCCGATATCGTTGAACATGTTCATATTGGGGTATATTGTTCTCCAGATGAGATTAAGACATATACTCGTCTATTTTAGGAATTCAATGATGTGTTTGTGTGGCCCTATGAAGAAATGCTAGGCATTGATCCTAGCATTGTGGTGCATGAAATACCTATGTATCCACACACAAATCCCATTCGCCAACGGCTTCGCTCAGTGCACCCTAGGAAGGCCGCTACTATTAAAGGTGAAGTTGAAAATCTTCTGAAAGTTGGATTCATCTATCCCATTCCCCTTATAGACTGGGTGTCCAATATTGTCCCGGTGACTAAAAAATAGGGCACAATCCGCGTTTGCGTGGATTATCGAGATCTCAATCCTGCCTGTCCTAAAGACAACTACCTACTCCCTTCATTGATCAAATTATTGATGAATTTACCAAGAGTGAGATCTTTTCCTTTATGGATGGTTTTTTCTGGTTACAACCAAATCAACATCGCATTGGCCAATCAAGAAAAGACATCCTTTATTTTTCCATGCGATACGTTGACATACAAGAAGCTCCCTTTCGGCCTCAATAATGCTGGAGCCATGTTTCAACGGGCAATGTCCTATGCGTTTCATGATATTCATAACATTGGCCAGCCTTACTTGGATGACCTACTCGCTCATTCTTGCAAGTGTCGATATCACCCAGACCATCTTCGACAGATTTTTCTACGCTACAGACACTATAACATTCGATTAAACCTGCACAAATGTGTTTTATGCGTAGAATCAAGATGACTCCTCGACTTCATTGTTTCCAAGGATGGTATTTGCCTTGATCCACTAAAAGTCGAGGCCATTATAAATTTACCCCCTCCATCCTCACTGCACCAACTCCAGAGCCTACAAGGAAAGGCCAACTGTCTCCATCATTTTATACCCAACTATGTCGAGCTAGCCATAGGATTTACCTAGTTTCTCAAATAAGGAACTCCCTTTGTATAGGATGAGGTGGCCCAAAAATATTTTGATGATCTCAAGGTTGTCTTCGTAAACGCTCCTCTGTTGTACCTGCCATACTATTATCGAGATTACTTCCTTTATTTGGTCGCAACCCATAGCACCATTGCTATGTTCTTGGTCCAAGACGATGACGAAGGCAATGAGCATGTTATCTACTACCTTAGTTGGAATATCCTTAACATTGAAATTCGTTATGCACATGTCGAGAAGTTGGCTTTGGCTGTTGTTCAGGTTGTTCAATGCTTTCAACACTATATCCTTTTGCTCATGACTACAGTGATTTCTGAATGTAACCCCATGATCTATATCCTAACTCATCAATTGCTAGGGGGCAAGTATTCTAAATGGATCGTGATCCTGCAAGAATTTGATTTGGTATTCACTACAGCCAAATCTAAGAGGTCACATGTTTTCACCGAATTGATTTGTTCCCTTCCCTCCAAGTCTCTCCCTGTTGGTGCAAATGAACAACTTCCAGATGAGACCCTTTTCCTGATTAGCACCCTTTATGTGTGGTACGGTGATATCATCATGTATCTCCAGACATCCACGTTTCGGTCCGCATTGACCAAGGATGATCTTCGAAGGATTCGACATCACTCTCAACCCTACCATATTATTTGCGATACTTTATACTGTGTCGGTTTTGATTTGGTTCTTCGTCAATGCCTTACGATTGAGGAAGTTGAAAGAGTTCTCAATGATTGCCACTCCTGGGCATGTGGTGGTCATATTTTTGGCTACGCTAAAGCTCAAAAAATCCTTCGCGCTAGTTATTTCTAGCCATCTATCTTCAAATATTGCGTTCTTGTTGTTCGCAAGTGCCATAAATGCCAAATCTACCAATGCAATATGCGTGCCCCACCCACTCACCTACACCTCGTCATTACTATTGGTCCTTTTTCCAAATGGGGCTTCGATTATATGACATGTAACCCTCGTTCAGTCGGGGGGCATGGCTATATTATCGTCGCTGTGGATTATTTTACCAAATGGGCTGAAGCGATGCCTACATACTCTGTAGATGGTAAGACGGTGGCTCAATTCCTTTTCAACCATGTTATTTCAAGTTTCGACGTACCCCAAGTCATTATCATGGACCATGGCTCCCATTTCAGAGATTACATGGTGGTTGAGCTGACATTTTCATTGGGATTGCACCACGATGGCTCGACCCCATATTACCCTCAGGCCAGCAGCCAAGTTGAGGCTGTGAACAAGGTCTTGGTCACAATGCTTCAGCATACTATTGGGATGCACAAGTCAAATTGGCATCTCATGCTCTTTTCAGCTTTGTGGGCCTACTGAACCTCAACCAAAGACACGACTGGTTTCACACCATTCCAGCTAGTCTATGGTCTGGAAGTAAAATTTTCGATTGAATGTGAGATTCCTTCACTCAAGTTAGCAATTGAACTCCTCCCCAGAACGTCACCTCAAGAGGAATGCCTCTTATATTTAGATCGACTGGAAAAGACTTGTCATCTCACCGCCTTGGACGTCGAAGCACAAAAGAAATGGGTGAAATCCCATTTCGATTAGTTGGTCTCTCCTCACGCATTCTCTAAGGGTGATTTGGTCCTACTATATGACCAAGCTAACGATAAGCTAGGGTAGGCAAGTTCGAACCTATGTGGGATGGGCCCTACATCGTGAAACATGTTTTGAATAAAGGAGCATATGAGCTTATTGATTATGAAGGAAACCATCTCTATAAGCCCCGAAATTGGCTTTACCTCAAGAAGTACTATGCTTAGGTCATCTTGCATGGTTATTTGTGAACATTAGTGTGTCATTTATTTTTGTACATCGTGGTTTTGTGTGATAGTTTTCAAACATCTTTCCTGTTTACTATGTTTTTCTTGCTTTGCAGATGTCTGCGAATCCCCACATTGGTTTCGCTAATGGTGCTTGCCATAGTATCTGGATCATCTGCGACATGGGATATTTATGACCGTAACGGTGATTTGATTGACCTTAAAGGTATCTTTCTAGGTTGCACAACCAACAACATTCTTGAATACAGTGCGGTCATCAAACTGTTGTCAGAAGCCATAACTTTGGGAATCAGAGAACTGGTTGTCAACTTCGATTCACAACTTGTCATCCTTCAACTCAATGGGAAATATTCCATCAGAAACCCTCAAATATTGAGAATATATCTCTGTATTCATCTATTAGAAAGGAATTTTGATTACATTACATAACATCATATTCCTAGACACATGAATACATTGACAATGCAATAGCTAATCATGTGTTGGACAAACATTTACGAAACATGTAAAAGATAAAGAAAACCATTTGTACCATAGTAGAAAGGAAAATACAACATATATATGTATATATATATATATATATATATATATATAATATATATATATTTTATATATATAATATTTATATATAATATATATATATATATATATATATATAATATAATATATATCTATATATTATATATATATATATATATATTATAATATTATATATATATATATATATATGGTGATAATGTTTGATACATCAGAACCCTAAAAAATAATATGTGTGTCTAAAATAACGTTGGCGGCTTGCAGGCCTCATATATCTGTGGCACGCAGGCCTCAAAAAATATGTAAGTGTTGGACCTAGGAACTAATCAGCATGGTGATAGTGGTAGCATGATACGGCATGTGCAACATGAGTCAGAAATTGGTAGATCTGCTCCAAGACTCCATTGTGTGTCTCTGGTACTGACGAGGAATGTCTCCTACCTGAGCATACTCCAAGATACCACGAGTCAACCCCACAAGGTTCCTCGCAATCTCCTCCTCGTTGTCACTCCCTTCCTGATAAGGGGTGACAACATCGATAGGGAGGGGGACATTCCTGGCTATTGGGGACATCCTAGTAGGCCGCTCTGGTCCAACGTCTACATTAACAAGAGAAATGTTATAAGCACATATATACAAAAAAACAATTAAAAAATATCAAAATTAAAAATTTTGATTTTTTAACTTCATCGGCGAAGTCCTCTCCATCTGGTAAGGACATATCTGGATCTCCATGGAAATTAGTGCTGCTATATGGCCAATTCTCCACGACGATATTCTATCGTCATAGCCATGAAAACAATGCAGGTCAGTATGACATGTGCTGACCTACCAGTGATCCTGGGCATCAAACAGCTCTAGTGGGCCATCTGTGGATCGCATGGCATAGGAGAATCTACCTCAGTCATTTGATACTGGAACAATGGTACTCATTCCAGGAAGAATGTCACAAGCACCAATCTAAAGCTAAATTTCTTCAAATTCCCCTCCTTAGCTGTAGACAGCTGGTGCTTGATGTTCATATTCATGGCCTCTGCCTAGTTGATGATCGTAGGAGCTGTGCAATCAATAACATAAAGGAACTTCGACTTTTTAGTCTCATTTTCTACCTAGGACCCCACCACTCTGTTGATAGTCAATAGAAGCACCCTCAGTGTCAAATCCAAAACAATGGAAATCTCTATCTTCCCACTCTTGGATTTTACGGCCTCAGGGTAGTGTTTAGCAAGCAAGGAAGATATTCTTGCCCCAATCGGTCATGACCCATACAAGTTCACTGGTTCCCCTCTACAAGATAGTCTAGTGATGAAGTATGTGTTTGAAGTTTCCAACTCTAGCTCCTGGTCACCAATGACAAAAATCTCCCAATTAATGTCCCAAAGACCAATCAGGGATCGAAGCAACTCGGGCTCGGCCCGCATCCCTAGCATGAGAAAGAATTTGAGGAGCCCACAAGCCCTCAAAGCTTCCAGGCAATTTGGGTTATTCATTGCCTAGGTGTCAACATCTTCATGTTCCCATTCTTTCTGGTCCACCATTTTCAGCGATTCTTTCCTGCCAAAGCCATTAATTTGAGTCAACAATCATCCTTGGCCCACAAAATTTAAGTTTAAATGGTCAAATTTTGAGAAAATATGGTTTTTCCCTATCCACGCCACCGACGCGCCTGTTTTAAAAATAGTTGTGCCGATCAACATGGATGGCTTTGCTAATCACCCTTAGCAAGTGAGATTTCATGCCCGGAATTCGCGTCGACCGAGGGCGAATTTTTTTTTCAAAAACCTCCTCAAAACACTAAAAAATGGTTAAAAGCATAAATGAGGGACATGAAAATGGAGCTCAGGGCTTTAGCTGTTACCTAGAACTGGTGGCTCATCGATTGACCTCCCGAATCTCTCGCAATTTTCTCTGGAACAATTACAGAAAAAGTGAGTAAAAAGTCTTCACAGCAAAGGTAAAATGGTAAATGGTAAAAATATATTTACTTTTCCTCTTTTTATTCATTTTTCATGAAAATATCAGGTTTTTGTAAATATTTTGACCTATTTTCCCTCAAGAACTCGATAATACACTTTACCTTACTTGTGCAGCGAAAGGTGATGGATGTTCGACGATGATGACGAGTCATGTTTCAGCTCTTTTCTCAACCTGTTAAACTCATATGAAAAGATTGTTGACTGATTTTCCCTTTTGACTCGTAAAAGAAAATAGAACAAGGGGTCAGCTTCTTGCTCTTTTCTGACCCTTTCAAAACAAAAAAATGGTTGAGCCATTGTCGTTTCGAACTCGTTAACGGATGTGAAACGCCATGTGCCCAGTATAAGTTCACCCCTTTTTCAGGCTTCGACGCACTATTTATGAAAAATGTACTCCTTGACTGAAATGGTCAAGCGTTTCTCTCAAGTATTGTTTTCTACCTGTTCAGCTTGAGAGACACAAACATACAAAAAGGGACCATGTGTAGTTTTCTTTTACGTGTCTTTTTCAAACTCTCTAAACATGAAAAAGATACCAAGTTACACCTTTGTCGGACTCGTTAAACTATTAAACGACATCGGATTCATCACCATAACGAACATGAGCTTCTCCTTCCTAGGGCTCATTAAACTTACTAGGTCAGATTCGTCTAAAGGATGAACTTATAGTGCAAGCATATGCTATCCCCTTCAAGCTTGCGATTAAAAAATAAATGGGGTACTTGCCAGAAATGGTGGGGGAAAAATTTGATAATCTATCAGTTGTGCCGGTAGCTCACTCTTGAACATGACACTCCTTGTTTCATGTTGGGTTGGGATATCCTCCTTTGTATCATTTATCTCCCTGGGTTTGGGCCATTCATTTTTTTCCTTCCATTTGATCTCTGCCACATCACCATGACCACCGATCCCATGGATCCAAAAGCTGCCAAACTTCCAGTTGTGTCACCGATATGTTCAAGAGTTGTCCTTCTACAATTACACTTACCTTTGATTCTCTGTGTCATCCAAATCATTTTGCAACCTCTCATCTCACGTCGATGTTGTGGGATTCATTATGGCCCTCCTTCGACACAGTTGCTTTCCATCAACTTCAACTCATTATCTAGGAAGTTAATCAAGGGACTCCTTTCTAGTACCTTAGAGCTTGCATGCCCTAATGGCAAGTTCTTCGCACTCGATGACAAGTTCACATCATTGGCTTTCGATTGAGTGATTTCATAGGTGTTCGATTTTAATTCCTCTATTCACATTCTATGGATTTTACTGATAGTACCTTGAGGACCATTGTCATTATTGGTGGTTTCTCTCACGCTTGTTAACAGTTTACATCATCGGCTGGTAATCAAGCAACTTTCTAGCATGTTCGATGTCAACACATCTATTCACATGTTAGAATTTGTACTTTGATCGGGTTGTGTTGGAGTGCAAGACACTAGACTTAGATCACAAGAATCCAGGTTGTGAAGTGGTGTGACATGGTTATGATGATATGCATGTCTCCTTCAAATGGCTCGTTGCGACCAAACCATGAGTTATCATATGTGATCCTTCTCATTATTGGATGGATGAGACCATACCTTGGTTTCGTTATGATCCTCTTGGATGGATGGTTGTGCCCATACCTGGATCCATTTACATGATCATTCTCTGGATTGTTGCGTCCATGCCACGATTCATTTATCATTTGACAGAGATCTCAGTTTATGTATATGTATTTATCATTTGATTCATAAAGCACTTCATCCCTCACTCTAGCTTGGCCTTCACGCTTTAGGGGACATCTGTTACACAACATTTTGTCACTATCCCTATAGTCCTCATTCCTTGATCCTAGACGACCTCTACAGTGAACCCCGCATGCTTTGACTTCATGAAGAAACTCCCATTATGTCCCTCTTCATGAGCAAATCAATTCCCTTTTGCACCATTTCCCTTGAAACTTCTGTTTTTCCCTATTTACAAGACCAACACTAATTACCTTTGTCTCCTTCGCGCCAATGTGCAGAGATTAGCACTATCCCTTGCGCCGACCGGAGCGACTGAGTTGTGTTCCAGTCACATCAGTCCTATTATGGAAAGTTTTTTAAATTAGGAGCTGAAGCTTCCACCTCTAGAAGCTTCGTAATGGGAGTTTGGTAAACGGTTTGGCCGGATGGGGTCGAGGATGTTAGTTTGGGATCATTTCCCCTATAATGATGGAACTACCTCAAGAGATAAATCCTTCTCCCATGAGAAGAGGATCCATCTCCCATTCATTCATCCTATATAAACCTCCCTTCTTCCCAAGCACAAGATAGTGTTTATATTGGTGTGTTAATGCTATTTTGGTTTGGAGTAGACAACAAGCTATTACTAGTTGTAGCTATCTAGTTGTGTGAGGGAGAAGTGTGATTTGGTTTGGAGTGAAGCCTAAAGGTAAGACCCTTAAAAATATTGTTGATTGAGGCCATCATGGAATACTAGCAGAAGTGTGTGGGAACCTGGTCTTGTCAGAGGAAGACTGCAACATCAAGACAAATGGTTGCAATCTCTCTTTGATATTAATATATGCAACTATCAATTGATTTCCTACATGATTTGTCATCGTACATATTCATGGATTAATGTTTCTTGACTTGTTAAGTAGGTTGAATTACAATTTGTCTATTATAACGTTTGTTGTTTGTTGTTGTTTATTTGTTTCTGGTGCTTGAAGAAGGAAGCGAGAGAAAGCTGGAGTGAGCAAGGAAGGACATCATCAAACAAGATAAGCAGACTAAGAGGTGGGCCATATTAATTGGTTCTAACCTAAAGAAATCTTCCATAGAATGTATTTGTTGTGACTAGACCCATTATTGGGCTAGAGGAATTCGTTTGTGTCCGCACTTATATTTTTACTTCACCACAATTATTGTTCATCGACACAATTAGGGAACACAATTTTAACAATAACACATTATTAATAATAATAATTATTAGTTTATATAATATTGTTATTTAATAAATTTATATTAAAGATTAATAAATTATAAATTATAAATCAACAAATTTAATAAATAGGGGTATATTTTATTATAAAGTTTAATTGTGATCTCATAATTATGAACATTATTAGTAAATTAAAATTGCACCATGCAAAACATAAAACTAAAATTAAGAATTATAATCTAAAAATTAAAAATGTGATCGTCATAAATTAGTTAAATTAATAATAATAATTTTATTACATTAAAAAATACAATTTCATAAAATATGGAATAGTTATTTCAATGAATAAATCTTTTTAATATGAAATAATATAATATTTTAAAAAATAAAATTGAAATTCCAAGAATTAAAAAGTTTAATTTGAACAATCGAAAAAAATATGCATACCATAATTTTAATTTAAAAAAAAAAATTAACTTTATGATTTCTATAAATAATATTTGTAAGTTTTATTATTATTATTATTATTATAATGAGGAATTGGAACTAAGCAATATAATCTTTAAGTTCCTATTATATTCTCATTGTGCATAACACTCATTTTTCATTCATCATCATCGCCAAGTGAGTTTTCCTAGATTACTAATTCTATTATATTATTAAATAAATTAAATTTTGCAAAATTAATTACTGTTAATTAATTTTTAAATAATTATAATTTTAATAATATAAAACCTTAACATAAATAAATGCACTCTTAACTATTTTTAAAATTATAAAATTCCATTATCCTATAAAAAGTGATTTACTACATACACTTTTAACTAAATTAAAAATAACAGAATGTTAAATTTAATTAATATAATAAAAACTCTAGTTAATATCACGAGACTTTCTATTAACCAGGATTATTTATTATATAACTACTATTATTTATTGACATGGTTAGCAGAACTTGTCATTTGCCATCCAATATATCAAGCCCAAACTTACAAATATATACCACCCAATGTGATGTTTAGCTACCAAACCTTCATAATTGATATTGTTGACGTTTAACATTACTTATTGTGTGATATCGAATGCTAATATTTTGCAAGTATAATATCAACGAAACCACGTTGCCCCATTTTATGAAAAAGTGCAATAATTTTTTAATTGAAGACGGTGTAGTGCTTTGTGTCATGTGATACGAAATAATGAATATACTCTTTTCATTTAGATCATACACTTGTATGGACTTATGAGTGCTCTTTTATATGCGACATTTTGGTTTGGGTTGGTAACATGATTAACTTTAAATAAAAGTAAGCTGCATAATGTTTACTTTAAATAAAGGTAACTGGCATAATGTTAACTATTTCTAATCCCAAATTGATGGTAATTATTCCTCTTTTTTATTTACATAGTTTTTTTTTTTATTTTAAAGGATATGATATGGGGAGATCTTTTATTCAAGTTATAAGTTGTAGTTGGGTGGTGAGAGTGTTTATTAGTCCTTGCTATTCGTCAATGGTATGGGACTATAGTAATCAGTTTTGGGTCATTTGACATTAGTTGGTGGTGCGTTTTTGAAGCTTGTTAATTTCATGTTAGGTTATTTACCTTCTCATTCAATTGATGGTCTTATTTGGCCTCCTCCCAAGGTGTAAGAGGTTGGACCATAGGTTATTCTCATTTTAGGAGGTTCATTATTAGTTATTGTTTTGGACTATCGAACTAATGTTAGCATTAGTTTGAGTTTCTTGTAGGTTGCCTTATTGGTTTATTTGCAGGTTGGCTTATTTGTTGTAGTTAGCTCACAGGCTGTTACGTGTATGTGTGCATGTAGATGCGGGTGGATGGATGGACTTCCTAAAAATTCCTCTGCCTCGCCTTTCTCCCGCCCTTCCTGGATTCTTGGATGCTTTGGTCGAAAGGGTCTTCTCGAACAGAGTGTGGGGGAAGCCTTTAAGGGAGGGGTATTCCTGGATGCTCTGGTCAGAAGGGTCTTCCTGAACGGAGTGTGGGAGCAGCCTTTAAGGAAGGGGTAGTTAACGGTTGAACCACTATAAGAACAAGAGCTTTTTCTGACCTTTAGCCCTATCTTTGAAAACCTAACCTGCTCCATACCTCCTCATAGTAGCTGCATCCAGACGAGGGTGCTAGCTTCCGAAACAGGGATATTGGGCGAGATGAAGGGATGTAAGGAGTTGGTATAGGAAGGAATGCCAAGTATTAGAAGGGACCCTAGGTGAGACGGTTGGGTGGTGGTGGTGGGAAGCTTACTCTGGGCCTCGATCCCTAATTGGGACTGGAAAGGATGCTACAGGTGTTATTTCCTCCTCTGGTCATTCCCCAACAGAGTAGGAGGCCCTAAATCTGTAAGGAGGATGGCATGACTAACACTGCATAATTTTGAGAACATGTTGTGGAGAAAATCATGCCAGAGCTGAACACTCCATTCCTCGTGGACTTGTGTTATTGTGAAATAAAGAACCTCTTTCCCTCCCTCTCATGATGGCTTTGTTAGTACCTTGGTACGCCGTTAAGGTGATCCACGTCTAGGTCAACCCAACCCTCAACTCTGCTCAGGTATTTGAAACAAGCAGAGGGTATTTCTGGTCGTATTAGACCCTGAAAACCTTACCTTCACCTTCGCTTCTCTCTACTTCCTCCGTCTTTGTTTGCCTGTTCTTAAATACCTACGGTGCCTACACTGACCAGCTCCAGGTGCAAATGGCAGATCGTTCGTTCTTTTCTACAGGCAGACTGAAGGTAGCAGGGTGTGGGCGTAGCGTTGGCATGGTTTGAGTCATCGTTCCAGTAGCCCAACTCAATGATCACTACTAGGGCCTACTATCAAACCCTCGAACTACACATTGGATTAGAATCTCTATGGTACAGAGAAAAGGAAGTGAACACACGGGAGAGATAAAGGGGAATGCAGTTGGGATATGGATTTGCGCATAGCTCATGGAGGGTGCCTAACAGTAGCAGTACCTGGTATTGTTTTGGGGCTTGCATTAATGGTTGTTCACTCATCATCTGAACAGGCAGTGCTCACTCATCATTTGAATAGGCAGGGAGCTTACACTGTTAAACAACCAACAGAATAAACATCTGAGCCAACAACTAAGGAAGAAAGAAGAGGAATGGACTTCAACAGGGAATATGACATCTGTTTGGGAAGCTATGACATCTGTGCTAGTTAACCTGCAAGGCTGATTTGATGGAGGTTAACGTAAATCAGATCATTTGTACGTGTTAGTTGCTAATAATTCATTGTGAACACATTTCATTCTATTCAACATTATCCATGCAGCATCGACATACGTGTAAGTTACTTTTTTTGTTATATAATAAAGTTAAAAATAATTTAGTGGTGACTTGAGTGCTTCCACTTTAGTTTTTGCTTCCGCTTGACTTCATTGGTTTATATCAGGTAAGTAAAAGCATTACTAATTAATCTTGTTACTGATTAAATTCTTCGCATAGGGTCGCCATATGTTCTTTGGAATTCTGAGGGTTTTGCAGACTGTGAAGGTACTATTTGTGTTATCGCATTGTATTGACATATTTTGCCCATTATTTTTGAGAATTTTCCTCCAATTGTGAAAGCATGGATACTTTTCATTCCATAGTATATCTAATTCCATACCCTCTTTTAATGTCATATCCAAAGCACATTTTATTTTTCTTGCATTACAAAGTCTCTAATTTTGTTGCCAGACAGATCTTGCAAAGAAAAACATGGTCTCTATTATCTTATTAAGATTAAGCTTACTGAGGGCTTGATTTTCTATGATTTCATCTTTTTCATGCGGCCTTGGTTATTGCTCACACCATCTGGATATCAAATATCCAGTCTCTGAATGTATATTTTAGATTCATCCCTATGGTTCTGCTTCTAGTAGTGGGAAAATTCTCCTAAAGAATGAGGTACATGATCAAGAGATGAGGATATAATTTATAAATGTCTTACATTATTTTCATGTTATGATTTTAATGATTAAAAGCAGCCATAACTTCTACAAAGCTTAAATAAGATGAAAGCAGAATTAGGGATACCAATATAGTTGTACTCATTCATTAAGGTGAACACATTCAATATAAAGAGACTTCATTCCATTTTAGCAGGAATTATATACTCTGCCCTCCCTCTCAACAATTTGGAAATATAAAATCACAAGTTCTAACCAAAGCTACTGTGGTTTCTTGGGTCAATCATGTTCTACTTCATTATAACCATAGGAATACTTCAAGGGCATGCCAAGAATCAATCAAGAATATTTGTGAGTGTGTATACTCTTTTTTTTCTTTCTTTCCTCCTTGATAATGCGATATGTAGAAGTTTATAACACTACCACCCTATGTCTATGGGTGTGTCTGTAGCTTTTGAGGCATTCCTTTCTTTCTCACTTTTAAAAATTTTGTGTAATTTGGATCTTTTGGGGCTCTGCTATTGTTCAACTTCATTTGAGTTTGAAACCAAATTAATAGAAATTTCCATGAGTTTTTGGCAGCTCCCTTGTTCCTTTCACACAGTTTTTATTTGTTCTACAATGCCCAGAGTAGCTACAATTTGGTGAATCTCTAAGTATTCCGAAGAGAAAAATAGAAGGACTACCCAACCATTGCGCTTCTTCCTTGGGCCAAAGGATTCAGGAGTTGATGGGGTGAGCCGTTATAACTATATTGGTATCCCAATGCCATTTCCCACCATTTGTCAGACATTTGACAAGACAAGTGACTCAACCTATACTTTCATGACTTTACAATGAATTTTGGAAATGGTCTTGAAAGTTTAGACATTCATTGTGTTATAATGAATGATAATATGGCTTTTTCAGATGTATTTCATGGATTGAAGGATGATTTCATGGGATGTGATTTTTGAGCCATACTCTATGGTTTCTCTCCTTTTCCTTGCTTTCAATCATTGAGTTGAGGTCTCCATCTTTGGTTAGTGCCCACTATCTTTGAACTCCCTTCCCAAGTGTTCCTTTCTGAATGGATCATACCAATTCCAACAAACATGGGTGTAGTAGATACCAAAATTTCCCTCTAAATAGAGATTATATTATTGCAGAGTCCTTTTCTTGGTCCTTCCATACGTAAATTCTATTATAAATCAAGTGAGCGCTTGAACTAGAAAATACATAAGATTATAAACTGACGAAAAAATTGATGTTAAATTTGTGTTGTGGATCCTAATTATGAAAAACATCGATAGTAAAAAGAGTAAATATTATCATGCCATTAACCTTTACCAATAGATAAAAACTATATGGATTTGGATCTACTTGAACTAAATTTGTTTGAACCGTTGCTTATACCTCCGCTGCTAGATAATTGACTGGTTCTAGTCATGGATCAGCCTCTCGAACAACTGACTCTTCTATATGTCCTCACCTCTACCTATGTATTTGACCTATATATGGAAATTTGAAAAGAAGCTCTGGGTTAATAATTGGTTCAAATGCATATGTTTCTATTGGCTCTGTAACTCAAAGGGACAAATTCGCTCATCCATCATATGGGTGAGGGACCATGATTGCACATAGGGGCTCATCAAATTGGATATAGATTCTATTTTATTGAAGAAACCTGGATTCCTAAAAAGATCTGGACAAACCACACTCTGTGGATAGGAATGACAAGTTAATGTTGGATGTTCTTGAGATATAACTACTTCTAACACATGTTCTATTAGTTGTCATTTATACTAAAATTCAATTCTTTATTTCTTTATCAAATATTTCTTTTTGAATAACTATATACATAAAAAAGAATATAACAACACACATACATACATCTACCTCTTGATTGTATTCTGTAGCTAATTGTATTATTTAGGCTTCATATCCCATAGAAAGAAATTGACAACCTTTTCTATTTTATATCTCTCTTTCCTATATTGAGATGAGTAGGAATTAGATTGAAGTATCTCGTCCCTCAATTCCTTATAGAGTCAATATTTAAAGCAGAAGGGTAAGTTGAGAATCTTCTATGATAAGCTTTATCTACTACTTTTTAAAGCCTTAGGAAATATAATCTCTTTCTTAGTCTAGCAATAGAAAGAACTGTGAGAATCAGTAGAAGAGCAAGAGACAAAGATCATAACTATTGTATTGGAATTACATTGAATTTTGACATTTCAAATTCTTAGACTTGGTCAAAGAAGACTTTCAATTTGAGACTTATGATTACTACTGGTGTTAAGGGATGGTTGATTGATGTTGCTAAGTCATTTCAGTTGGCTGCTGATAAGATAATAATAATGGAAGTTGACTGATAGGCTAATGATCCAAGCAAAGGGAAACATTTGTTTGGGATAAGTATTTCCTGACAAGCACTGGCAAGCAAAAAACCATAATTTTAAGGAATGCCCAGCCTTTGCCCTTCTTCCTTGGGCCAAAGGAGCCATAAGTTGATGGGGTGAGCCATTACAACTGTATTGGTATCCCAATGCCACTGCCCACCATTTGTCATACATTTATGAAACTACTACGACCATTACACCAGTAATTATGGTAGCATATATGACAAGTTCTACAATTTGTTAGTTATGTTTAGGGTCAAGGTCAACCACATTAAACTATATGTCAGGTAAGCCAGAATTTACTAAGGGACAACTAGATTAAAAACTCCTCCAATTGTAAAAGTATGGATACTTTTCATTTTGTAGTATACCCAGTGCCATACCCTCTTTTAATGTCATATCCAGTGCACATTTCATTTTTCTTGCATGATAAAGACTCTAATTTGGTTGCCGGACAGATGTTGCAAAGAAAAACATGGTCTCTATTATCTTATTAAGATTAAGCTTACCATGTCTTGATTTTCTATGATTGCATCTTTTTCATGTGGGCTTGGTTATTGCTCACACCATCTGGATATCAAATAGCTACCCTCAGAATTTAGATTTTAGATTCATCCCTATGGTTCTACTTCTAGTAGTGGGAAAATTCTCCTAAAGAATGAGGTACATGACCAAGAGATAAGGATATAATTTATACATGTCTTACATTATTTTCATGATATGATTTTAATGACTAACAACAACCATAACTTCTATAAAACTTAAATAACATGAAATCAGAATTAGGGATAACAACATAGCTATACTCATTCATTAAGCTAAACACATTCAATATAAAGAGACTTGATTCCATTTTAGCAGAGTATAATTGCACTCTTTCTATTACTCTTATTCCAATTGTAGTTAAATTTGTGTTCAACATGATTACCAATGAACAAAGTTGTAGATGTTTAAAAGACTCATAGGGCAATGTTAATTTGCAGCTTATCAAAACTTTCACTGTCTAGCCTTGTATTTTTGGTCTAAAAGGTCCTTCTTATGCAGGATTGCTTGTTGTTGCACGATAGGGAAACAGGTTGTTCCTTCATTTCAATTGCCTCCCTTGCATGAGAAAGGGAATCTACCTAAGCAATAAAGGCTTTATTAATCTATAAATCTTGCTCTAGGGCTAAGTCTCTAATAAGCTAGAAATCCTCCCTGAAAGGCTCTGGCTCTTGTCCCTATTGCTCTCACCTAAGCTTAGAAAAAGGACTATGATGCAGCAAAACTACATCTTTACATAATTTGCGCATGGGCCTGTGGGTTATGGGCCCACAGAGAGATCGGAAGCATTACAATCAGCAGACTTCACAACAGACCTGACAAATCACCGTCAATTGTGTATCGCATAGCTGACATATTTATTTCAACTTTTGACTTTTGTGCACCCCAAATCTCCACAATCGATTTGTCCCGTCCGATCCAACAGCTATTGTGTCACCCGCTCTCCAACTAGCTTAGCTGATCTCCGCTGTTGGTCATTCTTGTGTGATCCAACAGTTATCGTGCAATCTCACGTGAAATCTTGCATGACCAATATCAGACCGAGAGCGCATGAGAAAAGTGGTTTTCTCATCCTAAGTGTCAACCGCTAAGGTTAATCGTGGGAAATCTAGAAATACCATTTACCAAGTTTTGTCCATGCAAGATACTGCTTACCGCTTACGAATACTACCAAGACACCAAACCTCACAAATAATAGAAAACACAGAGTCATTTAGTGCAGAGCCTCCACTACTCTAGCAGCGCGATCTTCATTTATCCAGAGAAACAAAAAAACCACGAATTTAACACATAGATAATTGTATTACAAAAAAAGTATTACATATGCCCCATGGAGTGGCAACCCTCTACCAGGTCTTACATCGATAATGGCCTCCTCTAAAAATACACAAAGACTCTCTTATATTGGAAATTAGAAAGGGAGGAATCGTTTAATATCCATGATTTTCTCCCACAATCGCTCAATCAAACCCCTAAATCTCTTTATTCACATGCATGGCAGATAATTACATTTAATCAAGCCTTCTAGAGACTTATCAATTCCATCAATTTAGCTTTGTTTAAATAGAATTTGCCTTGGTTTACAATGATTGTCCACGTTTCCCCTTTCACAGCTTTGAATTTAAATTTTGATTAAGGGTGTTCCAATGCTCCAACATCAGACTTTCGAGGTACAAAAATTTTAATGACCTCTTGGTCATATGTCTCCTTCATCCCTTAGCAATTCTACCCATATCCTCTTTGGAATTGCCTTTATGATCTTTCTATGAGCTGCAACAAAAGCTCTGCAGTAACAAGTCCTCCCTACTACATGATACCTCACCAAGCTTTTCTCCTCTGAGCTTTAGTCTTTCGACATCTCTCTCACTCTCTCTTCTAGAACCAATTGAGCACTCTTGGCTCTAGGTTGTTGCAATCTTCTCACCTTCTTCTGTTGCTACCTGTACGATAATATAAAGACCACAAACTTTCCAATATACAACACAATTGTACCTCCTTTTGCACACAGAATCTTCTTCCACTTTGATACCAATTTGATGCAGCAAAACTACATCTTTACATAATTTGCACGTGGACCTATGGGTTATGGGCCCTCGTATACGTCGGAAACATTACAATCAACGGACTTCACAACAAACCTGACTAATCACCATCAACCGTGTGTCACATAGCTAGCGTATTTATTTCAACGTTTGACTTTTGTGCACCCCAAATCTCCATCGTCTATCTGTCCCGTCCAATCCAACAGCTATCGCATCGCCCGCTCGCCAACTAGCTTGGCTGGTCTCCACCGTCAATCAATCCCATGTGATCCAACGGCTATCGCACAATATTGCGTGAAATATTGCACTAGCAATATCAAACCAGGAGCGCACGAGAAAAGTGGTTTTCTCATGCTACGTGTCGACTGCTAAGGTTAATCGTATGAAATCTAGAAATACCATTTACTAGGTTTTGTCTGCGTGAGATACTGCTTACCACCTATGAATACTACCACACAACCAAACCTCATGAATAACACAAAACATAGAGTCATATAGAGTAGACCCTTCACTACTCTGGCAGCACGATCTTCATTTATCCAAAGAAACAAAAAAACCACGAATTTAGCACATAGATAATTGTATTACAGAAACATTATTACATATGCCCCATGGAGTGGCGGCCCTCGACCAGGTCGTACATCGATACTGGGCCTCCTCTACAAGTACACGAAGACTCTCTTATATAGGAAATTACAAAGGGAGGAATCTGATTTAAGATCCATGAGTTTCTCCCTTAATCGCTCAATCTAACCCCTAAATCTCTCTATTCGCATGCATGGCAGATAATTACATTTAATCAAGCCTTCTAGAGACTTATTAATTCCATCAATTTAGCTTTGTTTAAACAAAATTTGCCCCATTTTACAATGATTGTCCATGTTTCCTGTTTGAAAACTTTGAATTTAAATTTTGATTAAGGGTGTTTCGATGCTCCTGCGTCAGACTCCCGAGGTACAAAAATTTTATGACCTCTTGGTCATATGTCTCCTTCATCCCTTAGCAATTCTACCCACGTCCTCTATGGAATCGCCTTTATGATCTTTCCGTGAGCTGCAACAAAACCTCTACAGTAACAAATCTTCCTTGCTACACGATACCTCACCAAGCTTGTCTATTGTGAGCTTTAGTCTTTCGAAATCTCTCTGGTTCTCTCTTCTAGAACTAATTGAGCACTCCTAGCTCTAGGTTGATGCAATATTCTCACCTTCTTCTAGTGCTACTTGTACAACAATATAAATACCACAAACTTTCCAATCTACAACATAAATGTACCTCCTTTTGCACGCAGAGTCTTCTTCCGCTCTAATACCACTTTGATGCAGCAAAACTGCATCTTTACATAATTAGCACGTGGACTTGTGGGTTATGGGCCCACGTATATATCAGAAGCATTACAATCAGATGACTTCACAATAAACCTGACCAATCACTGTCAACCATGTGTCACGTAGCTGACGTATTTATTTCAATGTTTGACTTTTGTGTGCCCCAAATCTCCACCGTCGATATGTCCCGTCCGATCCAATGGCTATCATGTCACCTGCTCGCCAACTAGCTTGGTCGATCTCCACCTTCGATCAATCCCATGTGATCCAATGGCTATCACACAATCTCACATGAAATCTTGCACGACCGATATCAAACCGAGAGCATGCAAGAAAAGTTGTTTTCTCATGCTACATGTTGACCACTAAGGTTAATCACGTGAAATATAGAAATACCATTTACCAGGTTTTGTCCGTGCAAGATACTGTTTAGTGCCTATGAATACTACTGAT
This sequence comes from Pinus taeda, assembly GCA_000404065.3. Lineage (NCBI taxonomy): Eukaryota > Viridiplantae > Streptophyta > Pinopsida > Pinales > Pinaceae > Pinus > Pinus taeda. Next base: position 48,614 of record APFE031000890.1, on the reverse strand, counting down.
GAGCTTCATCATTGAGTAATTATATGGGCCTTAATTGGCCTTAATTCACCTCCTAGCTTAGTTAGACCAACTATTCTCACAACTTATTGCATACTTTTGATTATATTTTGTTTATGAAATGAGTTAGAGTTGGATATGTTGCTTTGTGGTCTAATGTGCATGAAATGCAGGAATAAAGGATAAAAGCAAGGAAAATGCAAGTATAAACTGGATAAAATTAAGGAATTATGGCAAAGACCTTGGTAAAACTAGAATGGGACAAGCGATAGTAATTATAGGAGGTAAATCCTCCTCATTTACTACACCTCCATTCGAATGTTCCTTCACTTGCTCGGTTGTCTTCTAGTCTTCAAAGTGATGGTTGTGAAAGCAGTAATTACTTCTACTTATACACTTCCCTGTAAATCATGCCAAAAGGTGATGAGCCTAGGTATTGCAACAAGAATGCTACAACTCCTAGGGCTACCAGTGTTACTTATCAACCCCGGGTTCGTACAAACTTGGAGGTGACAATGTTATATGCACAAGTAAAAGTGAAGGTAATGCATGTTGTCATTGTTCATCTGGCAAGAGAACCAAGGGGTTCCAAGCCAGACTTCTATAGGTTTAGAAGAAGCTTGATTTTGATGGAAGAAGAGAAAATCTATCCTAAGGGAGAGCTACTCTACTGTAGTAATGAAGAAATCAACATGTAATGCTAAATCACAGCATACCCTATCTAATCAGTTAAGCAACTATGCCTAAACAAAATTTCTAAATCAACACTAACCTAGCGTTATTCAGAAGTAAAGAGCATCAAAACTAGACTAAGGCATAAGCAAAGAACTAAACTAAATCAACTTTCAAGTGGAAGAGCAGTCGGAGGATGAAACCAATGAAAGGAGGATGTGAGGGAGCAACAGTGCATAAGAATTGTCAGATCAGTTAGGCGAAAGGCAAATGAACGACAAATATTAGATCACAGGAGGTTACACAGACAGATGGGCGAACAGGGTTAACTAATAGGATGAATGGTGAAGATCTTATCACGAAGGATTAAGTGACTAGATGGATGAACAGGGTTAATGAACAGGATGAACAATAGAGATCGTATCACGAGGGGTTAAGTGAGTGGATAGATGAACGAGGATGATAGGAGATGAATGGTTGAGATCTAATCATGGAGATTAAGTCAAGAGATGGACTGACGAGGTTAACAGGCGATGAACGGTTGAGATATTATCATGCAGATGAAGTCAAGAGATGGATGGTAGAGATCGTATCGCGAGAAAAAGAAACGTGTAGAAATGATGGGGTGGGTTTCTAAGGCGGTAATTAGTTTCTCACACGCCCTTAAGATTGTAAGTTGTATTTTGAAATTTCACGCAATTAGCCTTAATGCGTGACATGTAGCACGAGAAAACCACATTTCTTGTGTGCTCTCAGGCAGATAACAGTCGTGTAAGAATCTGTGCGAGATTGCACGATAGTCGTTGGATCAGGTAGGGTTGATCAATGGTGGAGATCATCCAAGCTAGTTGGCGATCGGGTGAAGTGATAGCTATCAGATCAGGCGAGGCAAATCGATGATGGGGGTTTAAAGTGCCTAAAGTGATTAGGTGATGTGATAGCCATCAGATCAAGCGAGGCAACTCGATAGTGGGGACTTAAAGTGCATAAATTAAGTGGTGGACTCCATGCGAGGCAGCAGTTGAAGAAAATAATGAATCGGACAATGATTGTGAAGGTTTTTTGTGGATTTGATGGCAAGGAGATGATGCATGGAGAACGTGTTGAAGGCCGTTTCAAACAAAAATGATAGAGAAAACCAGTGAAGGTGAACAAATAACTACATCAAATAGCGAACTCCATAGCTCATGTGAGAACTAAAAACTTGTGTTTTTGGGGCTGCTGAAGGGTCCCTTCCTCAAGTCATGGTCCCAGAGGGAGGAGATGAGGCCGAGACACCTATGCACAACCTGATAATGATCTTTTTCCTCTAACTAACTTGTAAACTGAAAGAAGGCATAAATGGAAGTAAACTACAGCAAATGTAGCTACTGAAGCAAATGAACAAGAAAACCATGAGTAATATACGCTATATCACCGTAATGAAAGTGAAACTACTTAAGAAAATAAATAGTGAAAAGCATAAGGCTACTTAATCAAATCAACAGAAAACCATGAAACTACTTAAGAAAATAAACAGAATAGAACTCTATGCTATCATACATGTATAGTAAAGAGGAGCTTTGGCTTCTTGGGTCGGGACCTAACCCAAGAGCTTCTGCACTCAGAGTTAACTCAGAGTTGGCTTAAATAGAACTCATTCTTATTATAAAAACCATGGATTACAGAGCATATTGTCACAAGTCTTTGCAGCTCAGAAGGAAAATAGAGTTTTACAATAGAAGTTTGAATCCTACTGAGGTCATAAACCTCTCTATTTGTACATGTGAAGCCTCTAATGACTTCCTTCCCATTAGGGAGGCTTGGCATCTAATTCAAGAAAAACTAGTTTCTGTCCTTTTCACTTGTTCGGTTGTCTTCTAGTCTTCAAAGTGATGGTTGTTTGCACTTAGAGCTAGTGAAGGAATATTCGAATGGAGGTGTAGTAAATGAGGAGGATTTACCTCCTATAATTACTCTCCCTTGTCCCATTCTAGTTTTATGAAGGTCTTTGCCATAGTTCCTTGCTTTTATCCTTTATACGTGTATTTTCCTTGCTTTTATCCTTTATTCCTGCATTTCATGCACATTAGACCACAAAGCAACATATCCAACTCTAACTTATTTCATAAACAAAATGTAATCAAAAGTATGCAATAAGTTGTGAGAATAGTTTGTTTGACTAAGCTAGGAGGTGAATTAAGGATATTTAAGGCCCACATAATTACTTAATGATGAGGCTCATCAACTACCACACAACCAAACCTTACGAATAACACAAAACACAGTCATTTAGTGAAAAGCCTTCACTACTCCGGCAGCAAGATCTTCATTTATCCAGACAAACAAAAAAACCATGAATTTAACACAGATAATTGTATTACAGAAAAATTATTACATATGCCCCATGGAGTGGCGGTCCTCTACTAGTTCGTACATTGATACTGGGCCTCCTCTACAAATACACAAAGACTCTCTTATATAGGAAATTACAAAGGGAGGAATCATTTAAGATCCATGTGTTTCTCCCACAATCGCTCAATCAAACCCCTAAATCTCTCTATTTGCATGCATGGCAGATAATTACATTTAATCAAGCCCTCTAGAGACTTATCAATTCCATCAATTTAGCTTTGTTTAAACCGAATTTTCCCTTGTTTACAATGATTTTCCACGTTTCCCCTTTCATAACTTTGAATTTAAATTTTGATTAAGGGTGTTCTGATGCTCCTGCATCAGACTATCACCTTTCGAGAGTTAGAAGCATCTCTTTAACAAGTAGGATATATAGAGCGAGATGCAGATTCTGACTTTTGGGACCTAGTTAATGATGCTAGTGATCCATATTGAATCATACAGTGGATGGAATGAGGCCTTGGTAGAAGAGTATCATGGAGATTTATCAAGTCATGAGGGAAACCAACAAATTAGGTCACTAACTTGCCAATGTGGAATTATGTGGCGAACTCATAACCTTCAAAATCAGAGGTAGAGGAAGATGGGGATTAGGTAACAAAAATACTGAAATTAGTAGAGAGTGAGAATACTGAGAGTTTCAAAACAAATTTGGACTTAAGTGGCTAAGCTCCTAAGTATCTTATATTTTTTAATTAGGAAAATTAAGATGAAAAGCTTAGGCTTGAAATACCTTGAGAAATTTGATTTCGGATTGAAGGGGAAGATTTGAAAATCTCTCTATAATTCTTGGTGGTAGCCATTAATGGTCATGTTTCCCCTCAAAATCAAAGCTTTGAGATCTTTAGAGGCATGCCAGTGGCCTTATTTGAACGAAAAAGTGATATTCTCATTGTAGAAAATGGTGGTGCCATTTTCTTGGACTTATTGTGACAATAGTAAAGGAATTATTTCCTAGATTATTGAGAATCATCTTCCAGCATTTGTTCAATCCTTTAGTATTCGATACAATGTGAGTGGCTAAGCTACTTATTGCGGGCTCAATAAGCGATATGTTATTTTCGATGCAAAGAATATTTTCTCTGGAAGAGCTGTTATTTGTAAATGAATGCACAACCATTGAAGATGATTAAGACAAACTTTCTAGCATTTATTGAAACCTATAGTAATTGATACAGTTTGATTACCTAAGCTACTTATTCCAGAATTTTAGATTACATATATGTTTGATCTAATCTAGTTGCACTCACTCATTAAGCTGAACACATTCAATATAAAGAGACTTGATTCCATTTTATCAGGAATTATATACTCTTCCCTCCCTCTAAACAATCTAGAAATATAAAATCACAAGTTCAAACAAAAGCTAATGTGTTTTCATGGGTCAATCATGTTCTACTTCATTATAACTATAGGCATAATTGAAGGGCATGCCAACAATCAATCAGGAATATTTGTGAGCTTGTATACTGTGTTTTTTCTTATTTTCCTCCTTGATAATGTGATATGTAGAAGTATAGAACACTACCACCCTATGTCTATTGGTGTGTCTGTAGATTTTGAGGCATTCCTTTCTTTCTTGCTTTTAAAAATTTTGTGTAATTTGGATCTAAGTATGGGGGTTTACGCAGTGCATTATATTAGATATCATTTTGGGATTCAACTGCGTTAAGTAAGTCATTCACATATGACCATTTCCATGAGAGGTAGTCGTAACTGACTAATTTCTCATGATTTTTGAATAGTTCACTTAGCACTCATTGCATTGGTTGATGCTCACAGGGGTGAAGAAGTGGGATTGAAACTAGTGAAATGTGGAGAACGAATCACATAGCATCAATCATCACTTCCG
>APFE031000890.1:7704-17794 GCA_000404065.3 Pinus taeda | reverse complement strand
TGATCCAAAATGGATTTTGGATAGACTCCTAAGTCTAAGTGTTCCTCACATAGGAAAATAAAAGTCGAAGGAAGTTCCTGAAACTATCCACATTGCAAAGATCGTCTCATTCTGAATCTATTGCAACTTGAATGGGCCAAAACTGACTTAGGATGAAGAAGTTATATTAAAATGAAACTACCTCTATCCTTTCGAAAAAGGAGCAAAATCACCTAAAAAGGGATCCTAAAAACCCTCTAAGTCTTACAAAATCCTCGAAAATATTCAAAACTAGCACAAAAGTAGGACCTTTAGAAAGGGCGGATAACACCATCGGAACCCAAAAATATGAAGAAATGGTGGAAAATTGAGCCTATCGGAGGTCAAAGGAATAGTGAACAGGAGCCATTGGATCTCGCCGACCAACAATCCAAATCCGATCAGCGAATCACGATTGGCAATGGCTATTGGAGGTAATCGGAGGCAAATATGAGATGGGGTCGGGCCGAGCGATATGCTGATCGCCAATATCAACAGATCGCAATCGGCAATGCCACGAGGCAAAGACAATACCCTGCGATGTGCGATGCGCCGATCACCGATATCAGTGGATTGCAATCAGCGTCGGCATCGATCATACCATATAGCTTACCCTAGGTCCCCGCGATACGCGACTTTATATATATATATATATATATATATATATATATTATATATATATATATATATATATATATATATATATATATATATATATATATATATATATACAGAGCCGAAGGGGCCATAAACCAGATTTAATATATTTTGAAATCTGGAAAGTGTCAATTTCCTTTGTATTTCACATTTCCACCAAATGAAGGAATTACAAAGGAAATACACCTGATGTGATATTACAGACCCGATAGAACTTATATATGTGATATTCTAATATTTTAGGTCCGATATAAGCAGGATTTGCAGCATTTTAATGTATTTTATCAATACAAAGGGAAAGCCACGAAATGGGCAATTGCAACTTGCGATAATGACTAAGGGCGGACCTGATAATGTTATAAAGAACATTTATGAAAATTTGAAGTCCGGTGAACAGTGTTTTCTACGGATTTTTCCTGTGTTTGGTATATTATCCTATGTAAGCCGAGAATGGCTATATTGGGGGATTTCAAGCGCTGATGCACTCTCCTGTTACAGAATAGATGGCATCCATCCCTAAGGGCGTTTAGCAATGATTGCTAACACTCAGACAAGGGATTTGAGTGGACGGTGGATGGAAGATGGAGAGCCCAAAAGGGAAAACAAACAAACATCGCCGATTTGGATTAAAAGCCACAGAATGATAGAGAATAGGTTGTTGTTGGTTGCTAAGGTTGTTTTTGGGGTTTTGTTGTTGAAAGTGAAGCCAAAGCAGGAAGCTAAGGTGAAGGAGGAAGTGCAGAAGAAAAAAGTGCAGCCGAGGGAGTCACTTGGAAGCCAAGTGAAAATCCAAGAGGGTTGTAAACTGATAAAGAGCCAAAGAGGCCAGAGCCAAAGAGCTAGAGCCAAAGAGCCAGAGCCAAAGAGCCAGAGAGCCAGAGCCAAAGAGCCAGAGCCAAGAGCCAAGGGCCAGGGCCAAGAGCCGGAGCCAAGAGCCAGAGCTTCAAGAGCTAAGGGATAAAATGGTGTCTGAACCAACTGTTTCTGTATAAAGCACTAGGATTTGAGCCAAGAGCTTATAAAAAAGACTTATACCATAATCCTAGAGAGCCTAGTTGAGTTGACTAGAGCTCATGGAGACGTAGCCCAAGAGTTGTGGGTGAACTCCTAATTAAATTGTTTTTTCTGTGTGATTGTTTATTGCTGCATTGTTTACCGTTATATGCATTTATATATCAATTTAAGCACATCAACTTACAGCACTGACAATAGATTGTAAAGCACATAATCAGTTTAAAAAAAACATAAGCATACACTATATTGTCAAGCATATTATCAATTCCGTGGTTAATCAATAAGACTTGGGAATATTCAAGCTTTGGAAGTGGGAGAGGTTCTTGTAAGTTAGACAAGAAGCCTAAGAGCCCAATTTTCAGATCACGTGGTATCAGAGCATAAGATTGATTAACCACAACTTTAAGAAGGTTATATCAGAATGCTTGATTGACAGAGCAAATATTGCTTGTCTAAAAGGTGTTTGGGTAGTCAAACATGATTGTCTGATTGATTGTATGCTTGTTTGCAGACTAACTATTTTCTGAGTTTGCAGAGATGAAGGGAAAGCTATTGATATCTCAGTCCAGGAAGGACAAGAAGGAAGAAGAGATGAAGGCATTCTTCTATCCCAAAGGACCTCGAAGCAGTCCTTGAAGCACAAGAGGTTTGTTGCAAAAGGTTTCTTGAATAAGCTCTTTGTTATTCTGTTTGAAGTTCTTTTGTTCATTGGCATAATGATAAATTCTTCAAGTGAGTCCTCAAATTCTCCTCTCTTCGCAAAAGTATTTTATGAAGACATGAAGCAAGACATGTTCATCATGATGGATATGGTGAGAAAAATGTATGAGGATGGAAGGAAGAGTAGCATACTTAAAGAGAAATTGAATTCCGTGGAGGAAAAGAAGCAGATGCTTTCTAACAAATTGTAGAAAATGGAGAGGCAACTTCATATTGCAAATATGAACATGAAGAAGATGCATGAGTTGGAGCCATAGATCTTTGTTACCCAAGAAGCCTTAGTCAAGTATCAACTTGAAGAAGAGGTAACCCACTCTAGTTTGTCTTCAAATTCTTCTGAGAATGATTGTATTGGTTCTTTTGAAAAACATACTAAAGGCATAGGTTCCAAGCTAATGTCCAATATGGGCTATGAAGGAAAAGGCTTAGGTAAGCATGCCAAAGGTATTGTTGAATCAATAGTGGTTGAGGAAAGGCCCAAGTATTTGGGTCTTGGCTATGGACAGTCTTATTGAGAGAGTTCTAAAGCTGCCATGAAGGCCATTAAAATAGTCCCAAGAAGGAGTTTCATTTCATGCCCTCTACCCCAAGAGTGTCAAGATTGTATTCAAGAAGAATGCAATGGTTTGAAACATCATTTGCAGGATGCAGGTGTACAAAATCACATACTTGAACCAGAGAGTTGTGGAAACTCTGATAACCTTGAAGAGATTGATGGTGTTCCAAAGGGAGCTACTTCTTCACTCAATTCACCTCCTCATGAAGGCAATAAAGGTGAAAGAGGCATGTATAAATCTGGTTCTAAACATATTCCTTTTGTGGTTTGGATATCCATAATGTTTCTAGATGTTTGAAGAAAATGGCCACATACAGGAAAATTTTGAAGGAGAAGAAGCAGAAAGCTAAAGGTCCATTGGACAAGGCAAGTCATGATGTCAAGAGGATGCACATGCAATGCACTTACTACCATAAGCAAGGACATCTTGCTGCAAAATGGTGGACACTGAATCCAAAAATGCTTCCACCAAAGCTAAAGAAAGTGGAAAGATAAGATGGAAAAAATGGAAAGGAATATTCCATGAGTGATGTGTCTTAGAATAATTCACATGTTGATGCTTATGTGCAGATTGAGGTAGTACCTTTGAAAGGGATTGGTAAGAAATGGCTAGAGTTCTTATCCGATTAAGATTGCATGTGTATTAATGCATTTATTTGCATTTCTTTGTTAATGGAATGAAAGTTTCAAGATTTTACCAAGTAGGTGAATGGAGAAGTTGAGGAGACTCACTTTGTTGCTGCAACATTATATTTCATTTCAGCTTCAAAATTACAGTGTGCTTAAGTGAAAGTTGAAAGATTAAATGCTTGCATGAGCTTGAGGTGCATGAACACAGGGATATTGATGATTTCCTTGTATTTTAACATGTATGTGTTGTTAGCTTGCAGGGTTGATTGCTTTGACCAGCATGTGATGCAATGTTGACTTGGGAGAAGTTAACTTGGTCTCCTAGATGGGGATAATAATGAAGCGTTTCATCTTTTGAAAACAGAGTCCAAATGGTATTTTTCTACATGCTTGACTTGAAGGGTAATTTGTTTTAAAGGCATGTTTTGTGGGCTTGTTGTCTAGTCCATCATTTGTATGCAGATATAAGACATGGAGGTGTTCACAAGATGTGAAATTTGTTCCTTTGTTGGAGCAGGAGTTTAGGCCATCCAATTGTTGTTATTTGTATTTTTGTTGTTGTTAACAGTTGTTGTGAACAGTGGTTGTTGACAGATTGCCAAACAGGTGCAAATGAAAGTTTTGTGGAGTAGATGTACTTCACATTTGTTTGAGCCACCTTGGGTCAATGAGTAAGGAAGAGAAGCTCAAACTACCTTATATAACCATTTCAGCAGGGGTTCTGCAGGAATGCAAGGAGGAAGTCAGTTCTTCTAAGAGGACTAGCCCATCCAAGAAGGGAAGTGGTCAAAAACTTTGGTTCAGAGGCACTATGCAAAGGAAAGTGTAGGGAGACTGAAAGAAGAGGGTGATTCACTCTCATTTGCTATTCAGATTAGTATATCAATCTTTTGGAGACCAAAAGTTCCTTTAGTGGGACGGCTTGATCCAATATGGATTTTGGATAGACTCCTAAGTTTATGTGTTCCTCATTGAGGAAAATGAAAGTCCAAGGAAGTTCCTGGAACTAGCCCCATTGCAGAGATCATATCATTCTAAATCTACTGCAACTTGAATGGGCCAAAACTGACTTAGGATGCAGAAGTTATCATAAAATGAAACTGCCACTATCTTTTGGAAAGAGGAGCAAAATACCCTAAAAAGGGATCCTAAAAACCCTCTAAGTTGTTAGAGGCAAAGATGTGCAGCAAACAAATAAACAATATACACAGAAAATAACCATACACAAGAGACAACAGATTAACATGGTTCACCCAACCAATCAGGGCTACGTCCACCAAACATAGGCATCGACAATTCTTTATTATCAAACAGGAGATTACAAAATAATATGTTCCTCACAAACTCTCACTACAAACAATCCATATGGACATCTGATTTATAGCAAAGAGAATATAACTGCCTCATAAATCCTCTTACATCAAATATAGGATGCATTAACTCTCTCCCAACAACTTGGAGCTAATCTAGCAACAAATTCCTATTGTTGTCACACATTAGAGATTTTGCCTACTTTGTATGAAACAGAAAATCTCAACAATCTCCACCTTAACAACAATTAGCCTGATACCCTGTTTGTTTATTATTTTATCTTTTCTGCAATCCAAGAGAAGCCAAACACCAGGGTAGCTTCTCTAACAAAACTGGTTACATGAACATGTCTGCACAATTCTCCTTTGTATGCACCTTTTCAAGAGAGACTCTCCTTTCAGTGATAACCTGTCTTACAAAATGGTACCTGATCAGTATATGGTTTGATTTACTATGATAGGCCGGATTCTTAGCCAAATGTATTGCACTTTGACTGTCACAAAATAACTTGATGTTGTCCTGCAACCTACCAAATTCACCAAACAAACCTTTCAACCAAATCGCTTCTTTGCAAGCATGAGAAGCAGCAATGTATTCTGCCTCAGTAGTGGATAAAGCAACAATGTTCTGTAGCTTTGACATCCAGCTAATAGCTCCACCTACAAGAGTAATGACATACCCTGAAGTTGATCTTCTCTTATCCAAATCACCTGCAAAATCGGAATCAACATATCCGCAAACAAATTCACTACTCTTATTGTAAGTGATACAATAAATACTTGTGCCTCTCAAATACCGAAGCACCCATTTCACTGCTGACCAGTGTTCTTTACCTGGATTTTCCATATACCTGCTAACAACCCCAACTGCATGTGAAATATCTGGTCGAGTAAAAACCATCGCATACATTAAACACCCTACTACATTGGCATATGGAATTCGAGACATATAATCCTTTTCTTCATCTGTATTAGGACATAAACTCGAAGAAAGTTTGAAATGGGAAGCGAAAGGGACTGACACAGGCTTCACATTGTTCATACCAAATCTCAAAAGTATTTCAATATACTTCTATTGTGATAGCCATAGCTTACCATTGCTCCTGTCTCTGAAAATCTCCATGCCCAAAATTTGTCTTGCTGCTCCTAGATCTTTCATATCAAATGTCCTTCCCATCTGAGCCTTCAACCTGTTGATTTCCTCTATGCTTTTTCTTGCTAAAAGCATATCGTCAACATACAATACTAAGATAATGAATATGCCATTTTTAAATTGCTTAAAATAAACACAATGGTCATATACACTTCTAACATATTCCTGACTCAGCATGAAAGAATCAAACTTCTTATACCACTGCTGAGGTGACTACTTCAGGCCATATAATGACTTCTTGAGCCTGCAGACAAATTTCTCATTGCGATGCTGAACAAACCCTTCCGGTTGTTCCATATAAATTTCCTCATCTAAGTCTCCATGTAGAAATGCAGTCTTAACATCTAATTGCTGCAACTCTAAATCAAGCAAAGCCACTAATGCTAGCACAATTCTAATTGAAACTATTTTAACAATTGGTGAAAAAATCTCATGAAAGTCAATGCCAGCTTTCTGAGAGAACCCTTTTGCAACCAGCCTCGCTTTGTACCTATCTTCTGTATCATTCACACCCTGTTTCAGCTTGAAAACCCATTTACACCCCACAGTTTTCCTGTCTTTCGGAAGCTCAACCAAATCCCATGTGCCATTCTTACCTAAGGCCATGATTTCGTCCCTCATGGCTGCTTTCCACTTGTCACTTTTCGAAACTTCTATTGCTTCCTGATAGCATAGAGGTTCATCGTCATTAGCAGTAAATGCAACTGAAGTAACATAGTCATCATACCTTCTCGGTGGCTGTTTGATTCTTGTCGACCTCCTTAAGGATGTTTCTGGCACTTCCTCGATTGGCTGACTACCATCTGTAGGAACTTCTTGATGATCAGTATCAGAGACCTTATTGTGGCCACCAACAACCCCCCTCTTTGTTTGATATTATCAATAACACCAAGCAAATGGGGACCCTTAATAAAAATTCAAACAAACATTTTTAGGAACATTTTTGTTTTTTTAATTCCTTAAAATTTTATCGCAACAAAGCAATGAAACATTTCTTTTATGAGCATAATAAACTACGAAGGAACAATGAGAAAATCATCGCATCGCATTCACTATGAAATGATCTTAAAAGAAAAACTTAAGAAATCTCCGACAACCGATGTGCGACGTCGCATATCGCAACATCGCGTAAAGTAGCACACAATGACTAATTTTTGCGATCTGCGATCCGCAATCTGTGACTTGCGATCTGCGATGATCCGATATTGTGATGCCACGATACTATAACAAAAATCTGCGATCTGCGATTTGCGATAAGCGCGAATTTTCCTCAGCACAGTATTCAAGGAAAGCTGCCCATTAATCAAAATTAAGCGCGCGCCTTAAAAAAGAAATTAATGATTGTAAGAATGACTGCTTTTTGTTTTTCGAAGAGTCAGTTCGTTGTGAATGTCATAATTATGCACACATAAAATTTGAAGCTTTCATGTCAATCTTTATTACCATTACTCTTTTCCTTTGCGTAAACTATAAAACAGGAAATAACATGAAGCAATATGCAGGAAACATCTAAGGAAAAGGGGAAAGCGTCAATGCTCAGAGAACAGAGAAGAAATCTCTTCAGAAACGGGCGCCGCATATGATAGGACTACACATTCCAGAGTATCACTCAATAGATGCTGATGCCGATAGGTCATCTAAAGCTCAGAATAAAAGGCACACAAAAGCAGCATGATTACAAAAAGACCTGAAACTTACATGCCAGAAAAGTCCGGAATGAAGAACGGAGGCAGGTTTCAATCCAGAGAATTATTCAGAAAGTAAATTCTTTTGACTCATCAAGTTGTTCGCAAAGACAGAAACCGAAATAGAAAAAGCAAGATCAGTTTGGGGGAATTTTGAGTTATTACCAATTATACACGCAGTGAATATACCCAGTCAGAGGAAGATTCTCTAAAATATATTATAGTTTACCAGAAAGTGGTGCCATCTCTTGTTACTTCTATTTTTATAGCGCACACAAAAGGGGAGGGCAACCAGCCGACTCTCCCCAGTCAAATGTTGCATGCTTACAGTGCTCAGGAGCAAATACAGAAATAGTCCAGAGTCAGATTTAATTTTTAGAAATAAGTTTTCTTTATTAGAAGGATGGTCATTTGAAAACCGGATCCTAAATTTATGTAATCAAGTTAATTAGCTAGCTGTATTTAAACCCTTCTCAGGCATTTAGAGAAGGGTTCGAATATTTTTCAAAAACGCGTTCTCAGAACATGCACTTTTGCGCCCTCGGAGGTGGTTTTGATGAATGGATGGATCAAGGTTTATTAATGTTTGTGTTTGATATCTGCTACTGATGTTCCACTTCTGTACTCTTAGTAGATGTTAAAACAAGGAGAGATAAATCATTGTTGCTTGAAGCTTATGAGTGGAACCAGTCATAAATGGTAATTTTATCTCTTGACCATTTATGCTTATATTCTTGAAGTGATTTATAGTTTTCAGTTATTTATATGTCATTGTATGAATGTGTGGGTTACCATTTGGCACTTCTATACGGTGGAGTCATATTGTTTATGTCTGACATGTGAATAGCTTATTATGCGATATATTGTTCACAACTGTTTTGCCTAACTTCTTATGCAAATTGGTTTATCTTAAATGGTTTCTATTCTTATGATAGCTGAATGATCTTTATTACCAGTTATTGTTCGAAATCTTTTTAGATCGCATAATAGAAGATATACACCCCAGGTTAGCATAGATTAGATGTGTTGTTTCTCACTAGAATACAATAGCATAGAGTTAGTTTAAAGAATCTGAATTAGATTAGCTTTAAAGTACTCTTAGATCAACATTATTCAACTCTACACACACACACACACCCAAAATCGGGAAACTGGTCCCGTTATCCCTAGTCGGACCCACTATACTAAACAGATAAGGAGCTTCCAACCAAGGTCTAGACCGGGTGGGTATCCCACTTGTTGTCGACCCGATTTTCGGGGCTTTAACATATTTGGTGCTAGAAGGAGGGCCTGAACTATGAATGGCACCTAAATCGAAATCTAAATACCATTCTAAGAGTAAATCACCCTCATCAACTCCCCCGACTTCCCTAGTACATTTAAATTCACAGTCAGAAGTCGGTCGAATATTAACCGCTGCTACATACCCTAATGTTTCAGACCAATCTACCACTGAACCCCCTGAAGTTCAAACTCTTATTCACAAACTCCAGGGATTTTCTATTTTTACACTGGGGTCTGATAAATCTCAAAGCAGCGTGACTTTGCAGTACAATCTTGCTCATCCCCTAACCAGGTTAAAGAGTGAAAATTTTGACATCCAACCAACTGAATTCCCTCTTCCCACCAGGAAAAGAGCAAGGAAAACATCACTGCAGTCTGACAGTGAGACTCTTTCATCTACATCATCCATCTCAACCCCCTCACCGTGAAGTCAACTGCCCACATCTTCATTCCAAACCACTCATCCACCTTCCACAACCCCTCTTCCCCTATCGTCCAAGATCATAATATCTTCATCTTCCCATCCTCAAGGATCATCCCTTACATTTGCAATTACTAGCAGCTCAAAAATGGGCCAATCTCCATGGAACAACCCTGGAGCGGTTTTAATGCCTCCACCCCTGAGCCAAATACCGGCCCATCCTGAGAAATGGCTACCCAAATTCAACCCAGAAGCAGGCATGCTAGCTGAAGAGCACATTAACAATTTCATGCTCTCTGTCAATCTCGACGGAGTTACCAACGAAGATGCTGTTGTCCGGCTTTTTCCCTATACAATGCAAGGAACAGCCGGGTCATGGTACTTTTCATTACCCTCCAGGTCTATAACAAGTTGGGACATCTTTCAAAATCAATTCCTCACCAAATTTGGTGATGATAGATCAACGACAATGTTAATCAGTGACTTATCCAATCTTAAAGCCGAAGCTAGAGAAACCATCAAAGATTTCAATTTACGATTCAATAAGATCCTCAACAAAATCCTCGTTGCTTCCCAACCTAGCGAAGAAGTACGGTGTGAATGGTATATCACAGCCTTACCATCAAACTTAGCAGTCTTCGT
>APFE031000886.1:0-13697 GCA_000404065.3 Pinus taeda | reverse complement strand
ATTTATACACATTCTCTTTCCTCACACACAAGCACCATGACCCGATGCCTCCTTTCAAAGGATTTTGTACAAATGTGTAATCTCTATTTCATGTTCTTGAGTTTTCTTTTGGGGTGGAATACAAGAAATCACATGCATACCATGATTACTCACCTATATGCCTCTCCTAGACAATATTTCTAAACTATGGTATTGCGGGGTAATCACCCGCTTTTCTAAAACCGAGAATAATATTCTTTTCGATGGGTTAAAATTTAGTATTTTTATTGGCAAAAAATTGCATCTCCCTCTTCTGTGCAAGAGTGGAGCCATTTCTGAAGAAATGACATCCCAACCTCAATCACACGGCTTTATGAATGTCACAATAAAACTCCATTACGTTCTTCCACATATTGTGACCTAACTCCTTAATGTTGTCTTCATAGAGTTGCGACAAAGGCTATGTGAAGGATCTAACATTCACTTAATGCATTGGAGAAATTTGAACAAACTTTTCATCTTTTCAATAGTTGAGATATAGCACACGTCCATCAATCTTGCATTTTTTGCACCTACCTACAAAGACTTGTGTCACAACATTACTCAAACAATATTCATTCAACGAATAATGGGAGGATACTAGCCACCTCGCTATATTTTCTTTCGTTTATAGCACACCTCGCCAATCATACTTGGGAATGATGTTTACATTCTTAACACTGTTATGGAGGGCTACAAAATATCAACAAGAGATTATGATGCATATGACATCAACATTGTCTTCCTTCTCTCGAATCTTGTGCACACTAGGTCTCTTTGTCGATATTTTCGACATCTCTATTTAGTGGTTACCTTTGATCTCCACACTCCTCCTATCATTTCTCGCGATTACAAATTTGAACAAAATAATTTTTATGTTATATCATAGTTTAAAAATTTAATGTGTGTTCAAACTAATAAGCCCAATAAACACAACAAAGATAAACTATGAACCTTGCAGAGGCCTCGAGGATACTCTATCTATTGAACCTAATCACTACACAAAATGACGTGACCACATTGAAAGGTATGCATCATCCTCTCTAAGGATGTCTCTAGTTACTTTTATATGCTAGTGCATCTTTCCTCAATCTTTGGTTATTTCTAGAGCTTGGTCCAAGACTCTCTCTCTCTCTCTCTCTCTCTCTCTCTCAGTTACTTCCCATGTGTTCCAACTCGCTTTCGTCACTTGTTCATGTATGGACCCAACCAGCATTTATAAATTTTTGACCAACCATGCTTCTTTCATGAAAGTTGTTTGTTGCACTTCCTGTTTTCCTAAAGGCATTCATGCACTAGGAATATGTGTTTGGATCTCCAACACCTTGGTTCAATTTTCAACATCTCCATCCAATATTCTTCTTGAAGCGTCTATACTATGCCACGTAACAATTAGAGTAGTGAATTCCAACAAAATTTCCACCTACAAATTCATTGACTAAGCTCAACATGTTTCCTTTACAAATTCCAGAAGAGAGAGAGGAAAAAAGAAGAAGAAGAAGCACAAACAACAAGTTCACTAACAATGTCATTGAAAATGCTAAGAAGTTGCATTTGATCCAAAACCCTAACCATGTTTTCAAAGAAAACTTCATATATAACCTTGTGCATTTACTATCGAGTGTGAAATTTTCCATAAGTCTCGGTTTTCGTCTCCTTATCTCTAAAAACAACAAGTAGTTTATTTCATATGGAAGTTTAATAGCACATGTAGAGCAATCTCTCCACATCTACAACATTTGGATTTCTTTTTTACAAACTTACAAGACAAAATATTAAAAAAGGTAGACATCCAATAACTAAAACTCTTTCTACAGATAAAAGCCTTTCTCTTTCCTCCCATCATCAACCAATCATGCTACAATACTTATCATCGCGCTTCTTCCGTTCCAACATGTGTTTCCATGAAATGAATTATAACGTGGTAGAGTTTGATTCAAGGGCAGGGAATTCCCTAATCAAATTGGAAAGAAAGAGAGTGGCATTAACAATTGTTCTTCCTACATTGCTCATAGCTCCCTTCGTTGTTGTGAAACATTTATTTTTTTCTTCCTTCAAAAATAATGTTTGTTTATGAAACTTTTTTTGGCATAAATCACATGATATTTCATTTGTCGACGCGTTTTGAACCAACCAGTGTCATTCATCCTCACGACAAGTTGAAGAATCAGATCTAGCTTAGCATATTAAATAGTTAGAGCAGAACATCCAACGACTATATTTCTTAATGCTATGTGGCATCCACATGTAATCTAAATGGCTCTGCGATGTCTGTGCAAACGGTTCCGCGTCACACCATACCACCAAGGATGAGGTTTCACGGTGTTACCACCAACCAAGAATAGGTGATTTTAAACATGGGCAGTATTCGGTTTCAGACCTTGCCCCCCTCCTTAACTCCGAGTACATCGGGCGGCGGACCTCGTCATGAACATGGATCGTTTATTGGTCTCGTGCCCCTATTGAACCTTGGAAAAGTAGCTCCCGGTTAAATGGGGGACCCACAACGAGGGTTTCCATGTTGAACACCCATATGTAAAGCCATGGTGTACTAGGGGGCACCATGGTGATAATGGGCCGTTGAGTAGTATATGTATGTAAAACAATGTACTACATCAATTTTACTATATATCTCCTTTATTTTATCTCATTTTCATAAACATAAGTACAAGTCATTTAAAAATAATAAATAAAATATAACTACCTCGTTTTTTTGCTGAAGCAAGCGCCAATCCTTCTATTTCATTAATCCAAAAGAAAAATTACATAATGTACAAAAAACCCATTCATTTACAGGAACTTAGGAAAAAGGAATCCCTGCCAATGACAAAGACCCCCCACCCTACTATAGAAATCACCAAACTAATGAGAAACAAACACGAAAAGGCAACAAGAACCCCCACCCACTAGGGAAGTTCCAGAAAAACACACTCCCTGGAGCCCACAAACGACAACGGTCACCCCCGCGTGCGCAATACCCACACGCCACGGAAGAGGGAAAAGACGCGCCAAACAGGATGAATAGATATAACCCATCTCGCCCCACAAACCAACACGTTCAATCCAAACCGTTGATCCGAGCTGTTGGATCCAACGACGAGGAATCATATCGCGCAACCTAACACGATGGAATGATAGTGTGCGAACGAGGGTGGTTTCCAAATCTACCACACTGCCACGTGTTGTAATCCCTATGGGATTGCTACCGAAACTGCAAAACCACAAACCGCTCAAGCATCGTGCGATCTCCGAAAAACCAACTGGGGCGTGGTTTTCAAGCCCGAAAGCTGAAATGGGGAAAATTCGAGCTACCGAAAAAACTAACCTCGCGTTCTGCCTATTCCTACTACGGAATATGAACCCGATACTGTGCATGTTTGGGAAATGACCCAGCAAATTCCCATTCGAAAAACTGGGGGCCCCGTTCAACTGACTCCGGGATAAAATGAGACATAACTTAGCTTGCCCTCTTGCCAAGTACATACTGATAGGTTGCAGTTGTTCTTGCTAGAAAAATCAATTCATGCTTGTCATCCTGGCCCGATATCGAACAACTTCTTTGTCTTCTGTTGCTTGTTCCTTGCAGAGAGCCTTTAAACGGTTCTGAGGTATCTCCTGCCACTTTTTCGCCATCCCGCAATCTGCATTGTTCACACCTTGGTTGGCGAGTGAGTCTCTTAGCTTATTGGCAGTTCGTCGAACATAGTTGAAACTAACTGTTCGAAGCCCCTCGAGGTGAACTTGGATTCTTTGGTAAACCTCGATTGGTTTCCAATGATTTGAGACTTTCTCTGGCCGAGTACCATAGTTGATTCTTTTCACAGAGTTAATGGTAATCTCTGAGTCTGCTTCTATAACGACATTTGAGCCATGGTTCTGAGTCAGAAACTCTAGACATTGTTCCAGAGCCATTAATTCCGCCATATTATTTGTGGCTCTTCCTAAATGGCAGTGGAAGATAAAGATAATACTGCCCTTTTCATCTCTTAAAACTCCTCCTAAACCAGTTGTTCACAGGTTGCCTTTTGAAGCCCCATCAATGTTGTATTTCAGATAGCCTTTCGGTGGAGGTTGCGAGAAATCCTTTTCTATAACCATAGCTATGTCCTTCCTGATTAGTCCTTGGGGAGTAATCCCTTGCATTACCAGTTGCGTGAGAGTTCTTATCTCAGTCTTAGAGGGGGGATTCTTGGGGAGATTGCACACTGTGGTGCTAACAGTCTCCTGGAGCTGTTTTAGGATCAGATCAAATAAACGATGAGAGATATACTTTTCATTCTTGAAAATTCTTTTATTCCTTTCTTTCCAAACATTCCAGATAATGAAGCTTGGCATGAAGGCCGAGGCCAAATTAAGGAACTCATTCTCTGAATAGTTTCTTCTCCACTTGTTTAGGGTATTTGTGATACTACTTCGGTCCCTATCTGTCTGTTGGAAAATGGTAGAGAAAGAATCCCACAGCCAGGTGGTGTAAGCGCATCTGTTGAGAATGTGCTCCATTGTCTCCTCCTGCTCTTCACAGAGCTGGCATCTGGTAGGCCCCATAACACCCCTTTTCCTAATGTTGTCCCAAGTTAAAGTTTTCTTATGATGAACCAACCACATGAAAACCTTGATCTTCATCCAACCTTGGTGCTTCTAGAGGTGCTGCCAGTTCTTTTCTGGAACACTGGAATCAAGCCCAAGGAGAATACCTTTAGCTTCCTTAAGATTAAAGGTGCCTTTATTGTTATTTCCCCATCTCAATTGATCCTTCCCCTCTGTTACCAAAATCATCCTTTATTTTAGCAAGCTCCAAAGAGCCTCTGCTTTTACTTTTATGGGGCTATCATCTCCACAGTCATTGTTTCTCCAGCTTCTCCACTTTCCGGAGATCTCAGCAAGATCCCAGAAATCCTTTACTTTGTTTAACCCTTGGGAATTTGTTTCCTACTTGAGGCTTAAAAATCCTCTGTTAACAATGCTGGTTCTTGTTGCCATTTTTCCTCCCAAAAGAGTGCAAGCTCTCTTGTTCTGATTTCCCAGAAACTTTTTTTTTGAACTAGGCTTCTGTTTTCCGAGTCTCTATTCCAGATGTGAGAGCCTTTTAAATTTCCAGGCATTCTTATGAGATCATTAGTGTGCCAAGAGCTGGCATATTTCTCTTTCGAGTTCCTTGCCCACTCGGTTTTTGTCTCTTCAACCCATCGCCACCAAAGCTTGGCTCCTAGAGCTTTACTAAGAATCTCCTGATCATCCAAGCCTAGACCCCCGCAGCTCTTGGGTTTATAGATTTTATCCCAAGAAATCAGGGCCCATTTCTTCTTTGTTTCCTCCTAACCCTAGAGGAAATCTCTTTGGATATCCCTGAATTTCTCTAAAACACCTTTGGGAGCTAGGAGGGCTGATAACATGAAAATCGGGATAGATTGCAGAACCGCCTTTGTCAGAACCAACCTGCCTGCCAGGTTCAAGACTTTCAAGGTCCATTTTTTAACTCTGTCCTGCAACGTATTAAGCATCGGTTCCCAGATACTCTTGTGCATTGGTCTGGCTGTGAGAGGAACTCCCAAATACTTTGTGGGGAGGGAATCCCTTTGGAAGCCAAGAATTCTTGAAATATTTCTTTGAATAGCAATGTTAGTGTTTAAGAAGGAGATTTTTGACTTAGAGAGATTGACTTCCATACCTGTAGCCATGGCAAATTCCTTCAATATTCTATTGTAGGTTGAAGCTTCTTTGACTGTGGGAATTCCTTGCTCCATGGTATCATCTACAAATTGTTGGTGAGTCAGAGCTTGACCATTCTTAGATAATTGAAGACCTTTTATTTTGCCCATTGCCTTGGCATGCTTAATGGACCTTCCAAGTCCCTCCATCATGAGAATGACAAGAAAGGGAGAGAGCGGGTCTCCCTGCCTGACACCTCTAGAAGGAAAGAAGATATCCGAGGAAGAACCATTTACCAAAATTGAAAAGCTAGAACTAGTCACTAGAGGCATGACCCATCTGACCCAGTTGTGGTCGAACCCCAAAGCAGTGAGAACCTTCTTGATGTAAATCCAATTCACCTTGTCATACGCTTTGGCAATATCCAATTGCATGATCATCCCCATCTGCCTTTTATTGGTAAGCATGTGAACCACCTCATGGGCTTTAATAATGTTATTTAAAATTTTTCTACCCTCCACATAACCTGATTTTTCCTCTGCCACTAAAGAAGGAAGGAGAGGTTTTAGTCTATTAGCCACTCCCTTAGATATTATCTTGTATACCACATTACATAAATCTATGGGTCTGTACTTATCTGCAGTTTGACCTGAATCCTGTTTGGGGATCACAGAGATGAAGGAGGTGTTGAGGGCTTTCAAGATAGTTTTGCTACCCGTGGAATCCTCCACCACATTCAGAATATCTTGTTTGACAATATGCCAACAAGCTTTAAAAAAATGCACATTGAAACCATCCGAGCCTCGCGCTTTGCAATTTTGCATGTCTTTGAGAACCTCACTAACCTCCTCTTCAGTAACAAGTCTATTAAGGTTTAAATTGTCCTCTCTAGGCACCAACTTAGGGATATTCCTTGTAATTTCCCTGATGGATTGTTCCCTGTCTGCATTATTTTCCCGAGTGATGTTTGCGAAATGCTGAGCAAGTACAGCTTCAATATTGTTATGAGTGTTCTGAAGCTCCCAAAACTCATGTTTTATCGTAGAGATTCTTTTGTATGCTCTATTAGCCATAGTGGATCTGTGGAAAAACCTTGTATTCCGCTCTCCTTCCTTGAGCCATTGAACTCTAGACTTTTGCCTCCAAAATATTTCCTCTTGTTTGCATAAATTTTCCCATTCTTGATTGTGTTTATCAGCGTGATCACTTTTGACATTGTCAAAGCCATCTTTGATCAGTGCCTCGTTGAGTTCCTAAATTTTGATTTCCAAAGATTTTTTGTTCACAAAAATGTTACCAAAATCCTTCTTGTTCCGTTCTTTGAGCCTGAACTTGATATGCTTTAGTCTTCTATGAAGGAGGTACATTTTTTATCCCTGGAATTGCAAGTCTTCAGACCACCATTTTTCAATGTTACTTGTGAAGTCTAGGTGGGAGAGCCAGATATTCTCGAATCTTAAGGGCCTATTCCTGTGACAAACCATACCCTTGATTTCCAATTGAATCGGCGAGTGATCGGAACCTCCAAAGGGAAGAACTCTTGCTGATATTTCTTTATCTATAAGCATAAGCTCCTCTGATATCATAAACCTGTCTAATTTAGAGGCTACCTGTGCCTCACCTCCTCTTTTTTCGTTCCAGGTAAAAAGGCTGTTGCTCAATTCTGAATCAACCATTTTCATATCATATGTGAATGATTGGAACCCTAAGGAGTCTTTGTTTAACGCTTTGGTACCTCCTTTTTTTTCCCGAAAGAGATTTTATCATATTAAAATCACCTCCCATGATGCAAGGAATTCCAGCCTGTCTGTTCCTGAGATCAATTAGGGATTCTAGCAATTTGAGTTTGTCATCTATTCTTTGAGGATCATAAACATTTGTGACGAGGAAGGTTTCCGAAACCCCCACTGGTTGAATGACCACTGATAAGTAATTTCTAGATGCCTCTGCATCTATTATGCTGACTTTTTGGGGATTCCAAAGAGTGAGAATGCCCCTCGCTGTGTTTTCAGTGTTAACCTCTAGAAACTGAAATTTATTGAGCCATTTTCCATGAATTAGTTTTAATTTATGAATGGAACATTTCGTTTCCTGGATGAAGATCATATCCGGCATTTCTTGTTTCATTTTATAACTAAGCATTCTTTGCCTTCTTTTACTACCTAGACCTCTCATATTCCAGGATGTGAACTTCATAATTAAAGATTTGTAAATGACTAACTCGTTAGGTCTTTCATCTTACCCAAGTCTATCATGAACTTTCCACACTCCATCAAGAGGTCCTTCTGCTTTTTCCTGCCCCTCTTCTTTCCAACATTTCTAGTAGCTAATCCTGGAGTTGATTTCATTGTTTTCACACCTCTGTACTCGTGCTTGTTAATGGTTTTTCCTTTATCTAACCCCCTTTCCTCAGTTTTCCATAAAAACATATGTTATATTCTCTTGCAGTCTTCTTGGGGTAGTGAATCTATCCCTCCCGTGGTTCCCTGCATCAAGAACCCTTCCAGATCTAGGTGTTCCTTATCTGGAATTTCCTGAAGTTCATGGTCCTCCACATCTGTTTCACTCTAGGTCATATCGTGATCCATCTCTAGTTCTGTTTCACTCATCATAGTTTCTTTCTTATTACCAATCTCGTGTTGGGTTGCAGTTTTCTTCCTTTTCCTTTTCATTAGGGTCGTCATCCGTAGATTGGTCTTCATTTTCCATTTCTTCATTCTCTTCCAGTGCTTGATACCTATTATGACTGGCCTTTTGACCCTCATTACAATGTTGCTTTGATCCTTTTTAACCTCATTTTCCTCTACTTGCCACTTTCTAAAAGCTTTCTGTGTTCTTCACTTCATTGCATTAGGTTTGCTCTTGGTGTCTGCTCTACTAAGAGGGAAATCTCTGAACAAGTGTCCATGTTCGTGGCATTTACGACATCTGAACAGTATATGCTCATAGTCCACAATTTGCACCCATTCCTCATCAACAAATTTCAGGATGACTTCATGTGGAAGGGCTCCTGATAGATCCATTTCTACACACATCCTTGCATAGGAAGTGTATTTTCCCGTTCTTATGGCTTCTGAAGCTTTGACAAAACGACCTAGTTTGTTGCCAATGGCAGCAAGTGATTCAGTTTGCCAGTAATGAAGAGGCAGAGACTAGAGCCTTACCCAGACAGGTACCGAAGTGAAAGTGTCCCGCCCTGGAACAAAGTTCATCATCCAAGGGCTGCATATAGAGGCGAGCTACTGCATAAAAGTAGGGTCCTCCTTCGAATATTCTGTCTTTGTCTTTGATGTTTATGAACACCACAGTGAAAAGTCCCTTTGACCCAAGATGAATATCGATGCTTCCTTTGGGTTTCCAGTGGTGCTTGATCCATTTCTGTAAAGCCTTTTCAGTGGGCCATAGTCCCATGAATTTGCAGATTATAGCGTAAGTCCCCATATGTTCCCTGTGCACCTGCAGTGCAGGATTATTTAACACTACTCTGCACAGTCCTTTTTGTTTATTGTCCCTTGTTCCTTGGCTTTTGTCTTCTTCCTCCTTATCTTTAGTGCTGCCATTTTCCTTCGGCCTCGCCCCATCTGTCTCCTTCTCATTATTTCGTTTTTCTTCTTCTACAGAACCTCTGACATTACATAGTGGGGACTTACCTCTGCTCGCAATGGCGTCCTTGTAAGAGCGAGCGGAGTTCCCTCCTCCCGCTCCGCGTTCTAGATGAACTTTGATATATCGAAAAATATAACTACCTCTTATTATATATAGTTCATTTTAAATAAATTTATATATATGTTTAATTAAAAAACTACAAAATTATAATAAAAATCTATTTCTATTCGTACAACTTCAAATTTTAAAAATTAAGTAACACACACACACACTATAAATTTAGAGAGTTCATATCATTAAACATCCATTCATATATTTAAATTAAATTAAATAATGTGTTTTTGCATAAAGTAATATTATAATATATTATATGATTATAATATATATGAGAGGTGATATTATATTGTTGTGTATAATATATTGCTATAATTTCGATCAAATTAAAACAAAATCTACAATTTTATGGATATTATATTTAAATATATTATGAAAGGCTACAAGTTAAAAATTTCAATTAATCTTAAATTACAACATTACATTATTATGAAAAGTGTATATAAAAATCATGTGTGTGTGTGTTTCATATATAAATGTAAAGAGTTCAAAAACACATGAATAACTACAATATCAATTTTTCTTATTTCAAAGAATTTTATTGTTGATGGACGAAAGAAATGAGTATGAGATGGGGGATCCACGCAATTAAGAGAGATGGCTTTGTGGCCATACTCTGCCACACGCCTTTGCATCATGACAAATGGATATGATTATGTGAGATTTCACGAGACCTCCAACACTACTGTCATTGGTTTTTCGGAGAGTTCTCGTTTGTTACATGGTAAATATTTGGGTTGCCCTAGTGGAAGGGAGGGTTTGAATTTGGATTCCTCTTTACTACTCAAAATTTATGGTTTGTTCCATGGTGAATATTTGGGTTGGGCTACATGAAGAGTAGTGGAAGGGAGGGTTTGAATTTAATTTATTTTTTAAAATGAGAAACAACACTATGTTTAAACAATTTCGCTCGAAGAGTGGTAATTTGGTAAGCAAAGTAACCCTTCACCAACAATTTTTTGCTTAAAACATTTTTCTTATATTCTTATTGTTTCATTATTATTAATAATTATAACATATTTTCCATTTTAAAATCTATATTTATGTCATTTTTTCTAGTAACGAAGTTAATAATCAAATTAAAATTAATTGTAAATATTAGAAGTACTTGATTATAAGTTTTGTTCAAGAACATTATAAACACTCTCTCATAGAAACAACAATGCAATAGGCCCTACTTTGTCAATCTTGTTATCGTTTTAAAATTAAAACAAATCATAAGAATGACTAATTGATTTTAAATTAAAGATCATTTTGACATAGAGTAGAGGAGAAGTAAAGCAAATAAACAACCTAAAGTGATTTGTTGTGGGTTGGCTTAGGTAAAGAATGATAATGGTTGTTTTTAGACGAAAATATGCCACCTTATATACAAGTATGCAACCATCCACCATGAAGTCCACCATTAGAAACCATTACTTTAGCAACATTGTGTTTAATAAGATCATTAGTTAATGGTGTTAGGATCTATAGGTATTACAAAAATCATGACATTATGGGCCTTTGGAGCTATTAGGGCTAAGGGTTGCATACTTGTTTATAAGGTAAGCGCAGTTTAAGTCGAGCTCTTCTAGCAAAATAGAACAACACATATGTTTGAGGAGCTTTACAACATATAATTTTGAACTCAGTTAAGTTTTCTTAGTCATTCTACACTTGAATGAGAATTGCGAAAAGAGAATCATGCAAAATAGAATTAGTATGGTAATTTTAATTTCCTTATTTACATGATTATAGTCCTACACATCTAATCAATTAATTCGATTAAAATATGTGGAAAATTGAGTTTTCTTTTCCATGGGAAAGGTTTGAGTTCTCCTTCAGTGAATCGCTTCGGCATAGGAAATATGGATTGAGATTTTTAATTAATTTTTAAATCTCCACATAATTAATTTATGTTGCGAGGACCTACAAGAAAATTCTCTATGCAGATTTACATGCTTCTAGGGTTCTCCTCTCAATGATTTAGGCATCTCAACCCAAGCATTGTTTTCTCCAATTACTTTTTCGAACCCAAAATGATATAAATTATACACACACACGCACACACAATTGAGAAGACAGAGAATAATATATATTTTTTATAATGTCTAATCTAATCATATACGGTGTAAGATGAATCAATTCTAAGCTAATATACACAGTACATATACTATCTCCTCTCTTCTGTGTCTCACATATGAGCATGTAATCTTCTTTTAATAAAAGCACAATTCCGTTTGAAAACCAAGGATTATAGAGTAAAAAAAGTATTACTTGTTAAGGGATCATATTTTAGAAGTTTCATTTAGGGTTTTGCTTGCAAAGGATGTGGACACCATCTCTCATATAAAAAAATGGTGCTTGCATCATAGAAATATACACTTCTATTGCTAGCCTCTACAACTAGCTCAACAATCCTACCCCTTTATATATATATATATGAAAACAAACACAAGTATTTTGATATTTCAAATGGTTGTGTAAGTGGCACCATTCAAATAAATGAAAGGTTTCAATCGATCAAACCTTGTTGTGACTCCGTCAATTTCTGAAGCTAAAAGAAATATTAAATCATCAACTTTCAGAAAGCCCCATAGAACAATACATGTCATATGAATACATGAGACATGAAGTCTCACAATCTCACATCGAAAAATACCTATTTAAACCCGAGTTTGACATGAATCTACGTAAGTTTCTGAGCTAAAGTTGTGTACGTAGAATTCACAATGTGTCAATATGCATATCAAACATAGATTTTGATGCTTTTAAGGGACGTCAATGACCAATTCCACCATGACCTTACGCCTCCTCCACTCCTTTTCACAGATTAGATTTCATAGGTGACTATACTGTGGAATTACAATATACACATATTATACAAAAAAGAGGAGAGCCCTTATCGAGAGCCTAATAGTCCATACTAACATGTAGCGATCCCTCTCCATATCATTCTCAGTCACAGTCACAAGGGAGTTGTGCATATAGGCAACATTAATGTTTGCCTAATCTTTGCAATCTTAATCCATGCTCCGTGAATAAATGGATGTACAATACCCTTTGACACTATCATCTAACTGGCTTTGCAAGCAGTAAATTACACGACCAGTGGAGCCATGACTTACATTGCATCAAGAGTTCCTGAGATTGATTTTTCCATTCTCCGTAAGCCCAAACTGTTACTTAAAATCGTTTTTACAGCTGACACCGTGATACGTACCAACCAAGTGGAACACAAATTTGTATGGACTACTAATAACGTTTTAGGAAAATAATAAACCATCAAAAATGTGTTTTGTGAACTTTATAACACGAGGAAAAACACAGGGAAATGTTTGAACGTCAAATATGGGCAAAATGCCTTGTGACTCACATTTTGCCCATTAAATTCCAAACGTGGTTGAGGGAACTTGCTCAAACATAAGTCAAAGAAACTGAGCTCTATCTTTATTGATATCTATTTTATATAATATAAAATCACACAAACAAAATAAAATAACTATTTTTGAATTTTATCACCAAAACAAAAATTTAAAAAAAAATAAAAATTTTAAAAAACCACCATTATAATATATTAAAAAAATGAATTTAATTAGGGAAGGGAACATATTGGCTATAACAATATTCATATATCTTTCGAAATGGAAAGAGCTCTCGAATCCCTTGTGGTGCCTAGGGTTTCACCCAAAACCCTAGCCGCCCAATCTTTGCTCTATTTGCATGGATTTTGTGCACATAGTTCAATGGTGAATCGTGTGTGATTTGGCAAATAAATATTTTCCTTTTGAAGTTATGGCTTGCAATCAAGCTATTCCTTCTTCATTTTTGTACAATTCTACGTTGAAGTCTGGTTGTGGTCTTCTAGTGGTGCAAGATAATAATTTTTCCCTGTACATTCTTCTAGATGAGGAAGCTTTAAACTGTGAAAAGTATTTTTCAAAGAATGGTTTGGTTTGCATGTTTTATGCGTTATGGGCATGGCTTGTGGATATGCTTAAATGTACCTCTAAGACATGGAAGCCCCTTTCCACTGAAGACCTGAATATTTACCCTATGGCTACATGTGAAGTTGGGCAATGGTTTTGGGGGAGCAATAGCCTCTACATGGAGCGGTGGTGTTTTCGATCCGGTTACGAAATAAATTTCTAGCACCGGAGTTTTGATAAAACTATTGAACCCTCCCTTGGATTTTTGGAGTCATGCATTGCATTCCTCCATTGGGAACGTGGTGGGAAAATTCCATTGTAGTTGTCCTTGTTAATAACATAAGGAAAAAAATTGCAAATCACATTAGAACATAGTAACAAGGATTAGATGGAAAACCTTGG
>APFE031000880.1:0-17477 GCA_000404065.3 Pinus taeda | reverse complement strand
TAATTCCTCCGCATGACCTTAATTTTTTGAGCTCGAAGTATTACTGACTTCACGTTCATAATCTACATATTTTCTCTTGATCTAAATGGGCAGAGCCACTCTACTCATTGTTGTCACAAAAGGAGTGGGCAGTTTAAATACATGTGTATTTCAGAAATTTCTATGCATCTTTTACATCTTCACCAAGTTGTGTTATTGACTACATCTTTTCATTTGTTGTAATTTCTTTTAATTGTGTCAAAACATTTTAGGGACATCATTTTCTATGTTTTATGTATTATTGCAAGTGTTTCCATTCCACACTTTTGTTATGGTTGTGCTCTTGTGTTCTATAGTTAATGTACACTTATCTTTCATCCCTGGTAGGTATGTTTATAGCATGTTAGATATAGGTTTCGTGCTATCTTTGTTAGTAGACAAGAAATACAACAAAGGGATCATAACATTACACTTGGCATAATCATTTACATGTCAACGATAACATACTTTTAATTGGTTGTTAATTATGTGCTTCATTAGTTACAATGCACTCAGACGGAGAGAACCTTGAAAAGCTGGAAAATAAGTTAAGAAGAAGGAAGATCCAGTAAACCATTCAAGCAATTGAACTACACTAGTTTCTAAAATGGCCACAATTGCTATCTCTTGGTGAAATGGTCCATCAGTTCTAGTTGCGAATGTAGGTACTAAACATTCAAGGACGAGGTCAAGTGATGTAGTACTAAATATGTCTCTTCACCATTCCAAACAACTTCAGCCCAACCCCCATTTTATGGGTCTTCAATGTCCAACATCCCATCTCTAACCCCAAAACAGGTTCAAGTTCTAAATTAGCAAGTCAAGAAGTGTACTCCATATAAAGCCCATTGATGTTTGTATTTTTCTTCACATTATTTCCTACTTATCTCTAGATTTATATTGCATCTTGTTTGTCTCATAGAAAATATTGGTTCAATCCAGTTTTAGTCATCACTGGATTGCGCTGTTTGGAGTTTTTCCAAAGGAACTAGAGAAACATGAGCTTCATTTAGGCTCTCATAATTTCTCATGTTCATTTGTATATTATCTATTGTTTAATTGAGGCATGTATATCATAGAGTTGAAGCTTTTGGTAGACAGCTTGGAAAGGGAACAAGACTTTTACTTTGTAAAGCTGAGCAGTATTCAAATACCTTGTCAAAAATTAGATGTTGAAACATTACCTGTAAGTACGAATCTAACTAGAGTCATACACATTTTTGTCAATATATTTTCCCTGCACGAGCTACATGGAATCAAAAAAATAAGAGTTTGATACCTATAATTTCGAGCAGATAGATTCAAAAATACAAAGGATTCTATATGTTGCAGATCATAGTTCATTTTAATTACTGAGTCACAAACAATAATATAATAGTCATCCACACCATCTGATGAAAACGATGAGAACAAGGAAAGGAGAGTTCAACAGTGTAGATATTTACTAGATTACTTTACCTTTGTAGATGTCTTAATCAGATGATAAAATAATTTCCTCCCTATTTTATTGAACAAATCAAAGAGATTCACCAGAAAGTATAGGAACAACTGGAAAACAGCCAAGCCAAGTACAAGGCAGGCATGATAAGCATTAGACTCAGCATAGTTTCCAAGTTGGTGATCAAGTCTGGCTCTATATCAAAAAAGACAGAATTCAAGGTGAAGGTAAGAAGCTAAAGCCAATAAGGTATTGACCTTTCAGGAAACTTGAGAAAATTCTTGAGAATGCTTTTCACCTTGATTTTCCAGCTTACATGCACATCTATTCAATAGTTAATGCAAAAAGCTTGAGACTATTTGAACCTTCATTGGTTGAAGATCCTAAAGAGCAGAGAAAATTGCCTTCTATTGATGATCTGTTTCCTGAATATCTCAATGAGTTGTAGGAAGATATTGTTCTAGACAAGAAGGTGAGAACTACGCGCAAAGGGGATCTTGAGTACCTCAGAATTGGACTGAAGGGTTCAAAACCAAGTAGCGCAAGATGGATAGAATTTGGGCAAGCAAGGAACCTATATCCTCGATTGATTGATGCTTAAAAACCAACTTTTGGTGCTCCAAAAGCTTTTTCAGTGGGAAGGTCGTGATCCGAATTGGATCCTACAACACTCTCTAAGTTTTCATGAACTCTTAAAAATCATGCCAAAGTTTCAAGTCTTATAAAGAGCAAGCTTATCAGATATATCCTCAAAATAATTGCAATTTGTGAACAGTGTGGAGCAATGAGGACCCTCAGTCAAGTGCTTAGACTGTCGGCCCATGGTAATGCACGCTGCCACAAATTAGCAAAACTAGAGGTCAATTTAAGAAACAGGGGTAGTTTCTGATATGCGATTAGTGACAATATCATAGGGAAAACCCCTCAAAGAAGGAAATGCCCCAAGCACCTGGACCCGAAAAGTTATAAAATGCAATGGATATCACGCTAATTCTGTCAAAAGTGGGGTCCCACAAAAACTGGTAGAGTATCAAAAGGGCTTCGAGCGGTAAGCAGTTTCAACTGAGTCCCACTCGATGCCACACAAGGGGTGCCACGTGTCTGATAGAAGAGAGAGAAAACCACTCACATGAGATGGGTAAATGTCATGTTACTTACCCACCTGATATGAACGAATATTATAGGATTTGGAGGCTCCAGATGAACGATGAAGATGCGTTCTGATGGGTGACTAGACTTGATGAGGTAAAGTGATAGAGTTTTATAAGATTTGAAGTCTGAGGTGGATGATGCATTGGTAGAAAGTCATGTTTTGTGGGAATTCTTGGAGTTAACAGATTAAACGTCCATTTCAAAAATGTCCAAGAGAAGTGACACTCAGTTCATTATGAAATAGGTGGCCACCTCCCTATGAGGTGTTATATAGTGTTGATTAGGCAGAACAGAGGGATTCAGATCGACATAGGTAGGGGAAATAGAAAGCTGGGAAGAAGATACAAACGGTAAAAAGAATATTGGCTTTAAAGCCACAAACTGACAGAGAGAGAGAAAGGAAGTAGTAAGTTAGAGCAGATAGCAAATAGAAGAAGCCAAGATGACCTACAGAAGCAAAGGTAGCATTGAGCTAAAGTTAAGACAGAGCCAGAGAAAGTCAGAGATTCTGTGTACTCTAGAGAAGGCTTGAGAGGTTCAAGTGAACTCCTCTGTATATGCCTGTCATCATTGAGTCTTAGATTGGGCCCATACTACTGTGACCAATAGAGGTCAAGATTTAGTAGGGAGAGTCTATGAACTTGAGAGACTTGGGTGATCCATATATAGTCTAGTTGATTTATATCTATGCGTGAGACTCAAATTTAGCTCACTACTGTAAAAACTTTGTTTTAAAAACAAATAGAAAGGCCACCACTAAAGGCTGGACCAGGATACATAGCTGAGGAGTATTGGGTGAACTCCTTATTAAATGTGTGTGTTTATATGTGTTTCCTATTATGTTTTCTTTAACTGCTTCAGTGTATGTGTATTTCGTAATCTTATAGATTTGTTGCACAAAATAACATAGACACATCCATGCACATGAGTCTGTAATACCTTATTAATTGCCTTAGATCAAACTTCAGATCACCAAGACTTCCCGTGAGGTCACCCATCCCAGATCACCTCTGGCTCAAGCGCCTTTAACTGTGGAGTTTTCCCACAATCAAGCCCACTTAACTTGCTAAAATTAAAATAGTAAAAATGTTATTTCTTATAATTGTTTTAATATAAACATTAAACTTATTATACAATTTATTTTTAAAAATAAAAATATAATATTATTATCAAAGTTATCATTATTAATAATATTAAAAAAACAATAAAATTATTATAAAAGTAATTTACTAGCAAGCTAAAACCTAATATTATAATTATTAAATAAATTCCCTATTAAGGCTTCCTTTTGAATCAATGCAATCTCTCCTTTTCATCTACACTTCTGGGTTCCATCAAAAATCTATTCACATATTATTACACCCACCTTAAGATAAAACTTGAGATCTGTGTGCATCCTTACCCGATGTTCTGCGACATATTTCAACTATGCTCGTATGGTCCACGACTGTACTAAGAAGATTGTTGATGGCAGTAAACATCCAAAACACTCTACTAAACGTGTTGTTATTTACTCTTCTTTCTTCTCCTCTCCACTTAACATATGTGCCAATCATTTTTTTATCGAAGTTCCAAGGCATATTTCCTCTATGCCTTTGGGGTCCTTCTGAATGTTGTCTCCAATCACTGCATTTTAGGAGGAATGGTTCCAACCTACTATATCGATTTTTTTGGGGCATGGCTAACAACTTGTTAATTTGATCCCATCAACATATTTGTTG
Organism: Pinus taeda; assembly: GCA_000404065.3. Classification (NCBI taxonomy): domain Eukaryota; kingdom Viridiplantae; phylum Streptophyta; class Pinopsida; order Pinales; family Pinaceae; genus Pinus; species Pinus taeda. Next base: position 13,148 of record APFE031000880.1, on the reverse strand, counting down.
ATGTGTCGAATCAAAATAAGTTTATCAATTTGTTTTTTTTATCTCAGTTCCCTACTTGTATGTTTTTTTCTCAGTTTGAATTGTTGGGTAACATTGTTCAAAAGTGCACTCCGAGTGTCCCAAGTCATAGTCTCTTACATGCAGCCCACGAAGACCAAGGAAGGTAGAGTAGTCTCATATAGTCACCTGTCAAGAGTATCACAAGGAAGACATGAAATGACAAACCAACACAAGAGGAGATCATAGGTGTGGATCACAAGGAGCTACCTCAAGCAAAATGCCACACAGTCTTCACATTAATCTTCAATATTAAATAGATACAATTTGTTAGGGACAACAAATCATATCCAAGGAGAATAGGAACTAAATGACTATAGAAAGCAAAATCATAACTACATAACTGTAATAGGCTATTCTAAATTAATTTTAACACTCCCCCTTAATGGTGAAAGGGTTCTTAAACACATGTAATATGTCCCTAAACAACTCAAACTTCAGTCTTCCCAGAGGCTTAGTAAATATATCAGCCATATTATCACAAGAATTACAATATTCAACAAAAATCTCTTTGGACTACACCTTTTCCCTAACAAAATAAAATTAAGTGTCTATGTGCTTAATTTTTTTGTGAAACACAGGATTGTAAACCAGTTTGATCTAACTTTGATTATCGCAATTGATAACTTTAGGTTTTGTATGTTCTTCCCCAGCATCTTGGAGAAGTCTGCGCAATAAAACTGCGTCACATGCTACTGCACACATAGCTTGATATCTTGCTTCTGCTGAGGATAAGACTACAATATGTTGCTGCTTACTACACTAAGAGATGACCCTGGATCCAATGCTAAAGGCATAACATATAATTCATCTTCTATCATCTAAATTTTGCGCCCGATCAAAGTCTGTATAACCTGTCAATCTAACATCAAATGAGTTAGAATACAAAATACAAAAGTGTGAAGTTACTTGTAGATACCCCAATACTCATTTCACTACAATCCAATGGTTATCATGGGGTTGAGTCAGGAACTAACTCAAAACACTCATTGCATAAGCTAGATCTAGTCTCGTTGTAGTCAAGTAAATAAGACTACCAACCAACTGTCTCTATGATATTGCATCTGCATATTTCAAAGCATCATTCACCTGAGGTTTGATGTTCTAGTGTAAAGGCACAAATGCAGCCTTGCACTCATCCATTTTTAATTTACTCAGCAAACACTTAGCATACTTACCCTGGGATAAGAAAGTTTGGCTTGAATCTCTCTAAACTTCTAGACCCAAACAATAATGCATTTCTCCAAGGTCCTTCTCTCAAATTTCTATGATAACTACTGCTGGATTTCTTCAATCAGGTTGTCTTCATTCCCTATCATGATCAGATCATATACATATAAAGAAATCAACACTATGTGCCCCTCATCATTAAACATAGGATACAAATTAGGATCATTTTTTGTTGCGTTTATAACCATGCATGAGGAAAAATGTATCAATTTTGTCATACCAGGATCTAGGAGCCTATTTTAGACCATATAAATCTTTCTTTAGTCTGCAGACTAAGTGCTCTTCTCCCTTATTAACAACCCCTCAGGCTGCACTAAGTATACTTGTTCTTTTAAATCATCATTTAAGAAAGCAGATTTAACATATATTTGATGTATTTTCGAATGATGCTTAGCGGCTAAAGCAATAATCAATCTCATAGTGTTTAATTTTACAACAGGGGCAAATGTTTACTCAAATTCAATACCTTTTTTATGGGAATACCCCTTTGCAACCAACCTTTCTTTATACTTATCAATAGACCGATTTACTTTAAATTTCAACCTAAATAACAATCTACAACCTATGGGTTGTTTACCATAAGGAAGCTTTACTAGATCCCAAGTGTTATTCTTAATAAAAGATCCATATTCCTCCTTCATTGCTTCCTTCCATTTAGAAATCTTACTAGCTTCATGACAATTAGAAGGTTCTGCAATGCTTAACATACCAGTCATGAGTGCACAATCCCTATACTGAGTTGATAACTATTTCGGCCTACTAGATCTCCTGAGTTGTGCGATCTGAACTATTCTACTTTGTTATTCTCTTTGTGGATTGAACTCAACATCCTCCTCTTTATCTTCATGTTGCTGCTATTGTTGGTGTTTCTATTGATCGATCCCTGTTTAAACATCCTCAGCTTAAAGTAATGGTACATGTCATTCTTCATTATCTTGAATAGGATTTCCATCATCAACTTGTTCATGGAATACTACGTCTTGAGTAATAGACACCTTGTGTGCAGAAGAATCAAACAATTTGTAAGCATTATACTAACTACAGTATCCAATGAAGGTACATTTAATGCCCTTTGAATCTAACTTCTTCCTATTTTCTCTGGCAACATGCACAAAAGCTTTACAACCAAATACTCTAAGATGACTTACTACAGGCTTGAAGCCAAACAAATCTTAAAAAGGAGATTTATAATTAAAACTTTTAGTGGGACTCCTATTCTTCAGATACACTATAGTATTGACCACTTCTACCCAAAAACCATTCGTTATATTCTTACCTTTCAACATACTGCAAGAACACTCCACCAGTGTTCTGTTATTCCTCTAAAATACTCCATTCTACTGAGGAGTGTAAGTTGTTGTAAACTGTTGTTGTATCTGATGCTCTTTCTAGTATTTGATGAAATCCCCTTTCTTGAACTCTCCGCCCTAATCTGATCGAAGAATCCTGATGAAATTTCTTGTGTACTTTGCGATCATGTTCCTCAACCACTTGAAATACTCAAAGGCATGACTCTTCAGTATAAAAAAATACAACCATTGGAGTCTTGTACAATCATCAACAAAGATTAGAAAATAGTAGGCCCCACCTAATGATCTTGTCTGCATACGCATGCATAAATAAGTGTGTAGAAGTTCAAGTGTATCCCTCTATTTCCTATCTTTAATGGTAGGAAATTCATCTCTATGCTATTTACCAAATGCACATGCCTCACAATCAATATGAAACTTTTTCAAAACAGCAAGACCACTCACCATACCATTGTTTTGCAATAGTAGAAGATCACTGAAATTGGTGTTCCCAAGTCAATGATGCCACAAGTTTTCAACAGACTTATCTGATGACATCAATTCTTGCAGTGGTGTACTCTTCACATTGAGTTTGTAGAGTCCTCCTATATGAACACCTGTAGCACTAGGCTTCATCTGGTCCAACAATTATTTAATAACAAAATAAGGTTTAAAGAATTCTACCTTGAGATCTTGATTTGTAATCTTTGATACATAAATCAGGTTCTTCTTAATACCACGTACATACCACAAATTAGATATATTCCTGATGATTCCATCAAGAAAGTGACAAGGACATCTCCAAGTCACTTGATCTCGTACCCTTTATCATGTCCAAGGTATACTTTTACTCCATTGTTGTGTTCTCTAAAACTCTAAACCATTGTTTTTTACCTGTCATATGTGAGGAGGCTTAAGAATCTACGAGGCAAATATCTTATTCATCCTCCTCAGTGGCTAGTGCAATCTAAGCCATAAATAATCTGATGTCTTGGCTCTAATCTGCATCAACCAGATGACCTGCATGTCATCTCTTCTTGTACCTCTCCCCATTTGCCTTTTTTTTATGGCAAAACTTAGCATTATGGCCTATCTTACCACAATAAAAACGTTAGGAGAAAAATCATGTTTATGCGAGTTCATACCTTGTGGTGTCCTTTTTCATGATACTTTAACCTTCCTGTGATCAGATACTGCTTTCCCCTTCAGCTTGAACTTGGTTATCAATGCAAGATTTGGATTTTGAGCTTTGAGGGACAACCTCCTTTCTTCTTCTTGTAGCAAGATCCTGGTAAGCTCTTCAAAGTGTGGATGCTTTTATCTTTCATTCAAGCCCATTATAAGCATCTAATAATCATCCGTCACCCTGTTCATAGTAATCATCACCAGATGATCATTCACAATAGTCTGACCAATATTAGTTAGTTTATCTTTAACCTCCTTTATCCAGGATGTGAATGAAGAAACAGACTTATTCTCCTCCATTATGATGGAAAGAATATTCTTCATGAGGTACAAAGTTCAACTGGTGTTCTTGATCTCATACAGTTCTTTGAGAATCATCGATATATTGCATCTTGTTTGTCTCATAGAAAATATTGTTTCAATCCAGTTTTAGTCATCACTGGATTGCGCTGTTTGGAGATTTTCCAAAGGAACTAGAGAAACATGAGCTTCATTTAGGCTCTCATAATTTCTCATGTTCATTTGTATATTATCTATTGTTTAATTGAGGCATGTATATCATAGAGTTGAAGCTTTTGGTAGACAGCTTGGAAAGGGAACAAGACTTTTACTTTGTAAAGCTGAGCAGTATTCAAATACCTTGTCAAAAATTAGATGTTGAAACATTACCTGTAAGTACGAATCTAACTAGAGTCATACACATTTTTGTCAATATATTTTCCCTGCACGAGCTACATGGAATCAAAAAAAATAAGAGTTTGATACCTATAATTTCAAGAAGATAGATTCAAAAATACAAAGGATTCTATATGTTGTGGATCATAGTTCATTTTAATTACTGAGTCACAAACAATAATATAATAGTCATCCACACCATCTGATGAAAACGATGAGAACAAGGCAAGGAGAGTTCAACAGTGTAGATATTTACTAGATTACTTTACCTTTGTAGATGTCTTAATCAGATGATAAAATAATTTCCTCCCTATTTTATTGAACAAATCCAAGAGATTCACCAGAAAGTATAGGAACAACTGGAAAACAGCCAAGCCAAGTACAAGGCAGGCATGATAAGCATTAGACTCAGCATAGTTTCCAAGTTGGTGATCAAGTCTGGCTCTATATCAAAAAAGACAGAATTCAAGGTGAAGGTAAGAAGCTAAAGCCAATAAGGTATTGACCTTTCAGGAAACTTGAAAAAATTGGTGAGAATGCTTTTCACCTTGATTTTCCAGCTTACATGCACATCTATTCAATAGTTAATGCAAAAAGCTTGAGACTATTTGAACCTTCATTGGTTGAAGATCCTAAAGAGCAGAGAAAATTGCCTTCTATTGATGATCTGTTTCCTGAATATCTCAATGAGTTGTAGGAAGATATTGTTCTAGACAAGAAGGTGAGAACTACGCGCAAAGGGGATCTTGAGTACCTCAGAATTGGATTGAAGGGTTCAAAACCAAGTAGCGCAAGATGGATAGAATTTGGGTAAGCAAGGAACCTATATCCTCGATTGATTGATGCTTAAAAACCAACTTTTGGTGCTCCAAAAGCTTTTTCAGTGGGAAGGTCGTGATCTGAATTGGATCCTATAACACTCTCTAAGTTTTCATGAACTCTTAAAAATCATGCCAAAGTTTCAAGTCTTATAAAGAGCAAGCTTATCAGAGATATCCTCAAAATAATTGCAATTTGTGAACAGTGTGGAGCAATGAGGACCCTTAGTCAGGCGCTTAGACTGTCGGCCCATGGTAATGCACGCTGCCACAAATTAGCAAAACTAGAGGTCAATTTAAGAAACAGGGGTAGTTTTTGATATGCGATTAATGACAATATCATAGGGAAAACCCCTCAAAGAAGGAAATGCCCCAAGCACCTGGACCCGAAAAGTTATAAAATGCAATGGATATCACGCTGATTCTGTCAAAAGTGGGGTCCCACAAAAACTGGTAGAGTATCAAAAGGGCTTCGAGCAGTAAGCAGTTTCAACTGAGTCCCACTCAATGCCACACAAGGGGTGCCACGTGTCTGATAGAAGAGAGAGAAAACCACTTACATGAGATGGGTAAATGTCATGTTACTTACCCACCTGATATGAACGAATATTATAGGATTTGGAGGCTCTAGATCAATGACGAAGATGCGTTCTGATGGGTGACTAGACTTGATGAGGTAAACTGATAGAGTTTTATAAGATTTGAAGTCTGAGGTGGATGATGCATTGGTAGAAAGTCGTGTTTTGTGGGAATTCTTGGAGTTAACAGATTAAACGGCCATTTCAAAAATGTCCAAGAGAAGTGACACTCAGTTCATTATGAAATAGGTGGCCACCTCCCTATGAGGTGTTATATATTGTTGATTAGGCAGAACAGAGGGATTCAGATGGACATAGGTAGGGGAAATAGAAAGCTGGGAAGCAGAGACAAACAATAAAAATAATATTGGCTTTAAAGCCACAAACTGACAGAGAGAGAGAAAGGAAGTAGTAAGTTAGAGCAGATAGCAAAGAGAAGAAACCAATATGACCTACAGAAGCAAAGGTAGAATTGAGCTAAAGTTAAGACAGAGCCAGAGAAAGTCAGAGATTCTGTGTACTCCAGAGAAGGCTTGAGAGGTTCAAGTGAACTCCTCTGTGTATGCCTGTCATCATTGAGTCTTAGATTGGGCCCATACTACTGTGACCAATAGAGGTCAAGATTTAGTAGGGAGAGTATATGAACTCGAGAGACTTGGGTGATCCATATAGAGTCTAGTTGATTTATATCTGTGCGTGAGACTCAAATTTAGCTCACTACTGTAAAAACTTTGTTTTAAAAACAAATAGAAAGGCCACCACTAAAGGCTGGACCAGGATACATAGCTGAGGAGTATTGGGTGAACTCCTTATTAAATGTGTGTGTTTATATGTGTTTCCTATTATGTTTTCTTTAACTGCTTCAGTGTATGTGTATTTCGTAATCTTATAGATTTGTTGCACAAAATAACATAGACACATCCATGCACATGAGTCTGTAATACCTTATTAATTGCCTTAGATCAAACTTCAGATCACCAAGACTTCCCGTGAGGTCACCCATCCCAGATCACCTCTGGCTCAAGCGCCTTTAACTGTGGAGTTTTCCCACAATCAAGCCCACTTAACTTGCTAAAATTAAAATAGTAAAAATGTTATTTCTTATAATTGTTTTAATATAAACATTAAACTTATTATACAATTTATTTTTAAAAATAAAATATAATGATTTATGATTCATATAAGTTATTCAATTATTCATAATATTAAAAAACAATAAAATTATTATAAAAGTAATTTACTAGCAAGCTAAAACCTAATATTATGATTATTAAATAAATTCCCTATTAAGGCTTCCTTTTGAATCAATGCAATCTCTCCTTTTAATCTACATTTCTAGGTTCCATAAAAAATCTATTCACATATTATTACACCACCTTAAGATCAAAATTGAGATCTGAGTGCATCCTTACTCGAAGTTCCGCGACATATTTCAACTATGCTCTTATGGTCCACGACTGTACTAAGAAGACTGTTGATGGCAGTAAACATCCAAAACACTCTACTAAACTTGTTGTTATTTACTCTTCTTTCTTCTCCTCTCCACTTGGCATATATGCCAATCATTTTTTTATCGAAGTTCCAAGGCATATTTCCTCTATGCCTTTGGGGTCCTTCTGAATGTTGTCTCCAATCACTGCATTTTAGGAGGAATGGTTCCAACCTACTATATCGATTTTTTTGGGGCATGGCTAACAACTTGTTAATTTGATCCCATCAACACATTTGTTGATGTGTCGAATCAAAATAAGTTTATCAATTTGTTTTTTTTATCTCAGTTCCCTACTTGTATGTTTTTTTCTCAGTTTGAATTGTTGGGTAACTTTGTTCAAAAGTGCACTCTGAGTGTCCCAAGTGATAGTCTCTGACATGCAGCCCACGAAGACCAAGGAAGGTAGAGTAGTCTCATATAGTCACATGTCAAGAGTATCACAGGGAAGACATGAAATGACAAACCAACACAAGAGGAGATCATAAGTGTGGATCACAAGGAGCCACCTCAAGCAAAATGCCACACAGGCTTCACATTAATCTTCAATATTAAATAGATACAATTTGTTAGGGACAACAAATCATATCCAAGGAGAATAGGAACTAAATGACTATAGAAAGCACAATCAGAACTACATAACTGTAATATCCTATTCTAAATTCATTTTAACACTCCCCTTTAATGGTGAAAGGGTTCTTAAACACACGTAATATGTCCCTAAACAACTCAAACTTCAATCTTCCGAGAGGCTTAGTAAATATATCAGCCATATTATCACAAGAATTACAATATTCAACACAAATATCTTTGGACTACACCTTTTCCCTAACAAAATGAAATTAAGTGTCTATGTGCTTAGTTTTTTTGTGAAACATAGGATTGTAAACCAATTTGATCTAACTTTGATTATCGCAATTGATAATTGTAGGTTCTGTCTATTCTTCCCCAGCATCTTGGAGAAGTCTGCGCAATAAAGCTGCCTCACATGCTACTGCACACATAGCTTGATATCCTGCTTATGCTGAGGATAAGACTACAATATGTTGCTTCTTACTACACTAAGAGATGACCATGGATCTAATGCTAAAGGCATAACCTATAAGTCATCTTCTATCATCTAAATTTCGCGGCCAATCAAAGTTTGTATAACCTGTCAAGCTAACATCAAATGAGTTAGAATACAAAATACCAAAGTGTGAAGTTCCTTGTAGATACCCCAATACTCCTTTCACTACAATCCAATGGTTCTCATGAGGTTGAGTCATGAACTAACTCAAAACACTCATTGCATAAGCTAGATCTAGTCTCGTTGTAGTCAAGTAAATAAGACTACCAACCAACTGTCTCTATGATATTGCATCTGCATATTTCAAAGCATCATTCACCTGAGGTTTGATGTTCTGGTGTAAGGGCACAAATGCAGCCTTGCACTCATCCATTTTTAATTTACTCAGCAAACACTTAGCATACTTACCCTTGGATAAGAAAGTTTGGCTTGAATCTCTCTAAACTTCTAGACCCAAACAGTAATGCATTTCTCCAAGGTCCTTCCTCTCAAATTTCTATGATAACTACTGCTTGATTTCTTCAATCAGGTTGTCTTCATTCCCTATCATGATCAGATCATATACATATAAAGAAATCAACACTATGTGCCCCTCATCATTAAACATAGTATACAAATTAGGATCATTTTTGCTGCGTTTATAACCATGCATGAGGAAAAATGTATCAATTTTGTCATACCAAGATCTAGGAGCCTATTTTAGACCATATAAATCTTTCTTTAGTCTGTAGACTAAGTGCTCTTCTCCCTTATTAACAACCCCTCAGGCTGCACTAAGTATACTTGTTCTTTTAAATCATCATTTAAGAAAGCAGATTTAACATCTATTTGATGTATTTTCCAATGATGCTTAGTGGCTAAAGAAATAATCAATCTAATAGTGTTTAATTTTACAACAGGGGCAAATGTTTACTCAAATTCAATACCTTGTTTATGGGAATACCCCTTTGCAACCAACCTTTCTTTATACTTATCAATAGACAGTTTTACTTTAAATTTCAACCTAAATAACCATCTGCAACCTATGGGTTGTTTACCATAAGGAAGCTTTACTAGATCCCAAGTGTTATTCTTAATAAAAGATCCATATTCCTCCTTCATTGCTTCCTTCCATTTAGAAATCTTACTAGCTTCATGAAAATTAGAAGCTTCTGCAATGTCTAACATACTAGTCATCAGTGCACAATCCCTATACTGAGTTGATAACTATTTCGGCCTACTAGATCTCCTGACTTGTGTGGTGTGAACTATTCTACTCTGTTATTCTCTTTGTGGATTCAACTCAACTTCCTCCTCTTTATCTTGATGTTGCTGCTATTGTTGGTATTTCTATTGATCGATCCCTGTTTATACATCCTCATATGAAAGTAATGGTACATGCCATTCTTCATTATCTTGAATAGGATTTCCATCATCAACTTGTTCATGGAATACTACGTCTTGAATAATAGACACCTTGTGTGCAGAAGAATCAAACAATTTGTAAGCATTATACTAACTACAGTATCCAATGAAGGTACATTTAATGGCCTTTGAATCTAACTTCTTCCTATTTTCTTTGGGAACATGCGCAAAAGCTTTACAACCAAATACTCTAAGATGACTTACTATAGGCTTGAAGCCAAACAAATCTTAAAAAGGAGATTTATAATTAAAACTTTTAGTGGGACTCCTATTCTTCAGATACACTATAGTATTGACCACTTCTACCCAAAAACCATTCGTTAGATTCTTACCTTTCAACATACTGCAAGCACACTCCACCAGTGTTGTGTTATTCCTCTCAAATACTCCATTCTACTGAGGAGTGTAAGTTGTTGTAAATTGTTGTTGTATCTGATGCTCTTTCTAGTATTTGATGAAATCCCCTTTCTTAAACTCTCCGCCCTAATCTGATCGAAGAATCCTGATGAAATTTCTTGTCTACTTTTCGATCATGTTCCTCAACTACTTGAAATACTCAAAGGCATGAATCTTCAGTATAAGAAAATACAACCATTGGAGTCTTGTACAATCATCAACAAAGATTAGAAAATAGTAGGCCCCACCTAATGATCTTGTCTGCATAGGCATGCATAAATAAGTGTGTAGAAGTTCGAGTGTATCCCTCTATTTCCTATCATTAATGGTAGGAAATTCATCTCTATGCTATTTACCGAATGCAAATGCCTCACAATCAATATGAAACTTTTTCAAAACAGCAAGAGCACTCACCATACCATTGTTTTTCAATAGTAGAAGATCACTGAAATTGGTGTTCCCAAGTCAATGATGCCACAAGTTTTCAACATACTTATTTGATGACATCAATTCTTGCGGTGGTGTACTCTTCACATTGAGTTTGTAGAGTCCTCCTATATGAACACCTATAGCACTAGGCTTCATCTGGTCCAACAATTATTTAATAACAAAATAAGGTTTAAAGAATTCTACCTTGAGATCCTGATCTGTAATCTTTGATACAGAAATCAGGTTCTTCTTAATACCACGTACATACCACAAATTAGATATATTCCTGATGTTTCCATCAGGAAAGTGACAAGGACATCTCCATGTCACTTGATCTCGTACCCTCTATCATCTCCAAGGTATACTTTTACTCCATTTTGGGTTCTCTAAAACTCTAAACAATTGTTTTTTACCTGTCGTATGTGAGGAGGATTAAGAATCTACGAGCCAGATATCTTATTCATCCTCCTCAGTGGCTAGTGGAATCTAAGCCATAAATAATCTGATGTCTTGGCTCTAATCTGCATCAACCAAATGACCTGCATGTCGTCGCTGCTTGTACCTCTCCCCATCTGCCTTTTTTTTATGGCAAAACTTAGCATTATGGCCTATCTTACCACAATAAAAACGTTAGGAGCAAAATCATGTTTATGCGAGGTCATACCTTGTGGTGTCCTTTTTCCTGATACGTTAACCTTCCTGTGATCAGCTACTGCTTTCCCCTTCAGCTTGAACTTGGTTATCAATGAAAGATTTGGATTTTGAGGTTTGAGGGACAACCTCCTTTCTTCTTCTTGTAGAAAGATCCTGGTAAGCTCTTCAAAGTGTGGATTCTTTTCTCTTTCATTCAAGCCCATTATAAACATCTAATAATCATTCGTCACCCTGTTCATGGTAATCATCAGCAGATGATCATTCACAATAGTCTGACCAATATTAGTTAGTTTATCTTTAACCTCCTTTATCCAGGATGTGAATGAAGAAACAGACTTATTCTCCTCCATATTGATGGAAAGGATATTCTTCATGAGGTACAAAGTTCAACTGGTGTTCCTGACCTCATACATTTCTTTGAGAATCATCGATATATCATTTGTTGTCTTCCACTCCCAAATGTGAGGGATCATGCAATCTTCGATGGATAACTTGAGGAGAACCTTTGCCTTCATCTCCCTTTTCCCCCGTTCTTGAATTGTTGTATTGATCTGCCAAGTAGTTGATGCCACAAGTTTTCAGTAGACTTATCTAACGATATCAATGTACTCTTTACATCCAGTTTGTAGAGTCATCCTATACAAACACTTGTAGCAATAGGCTTCATCTGGTCCAAAAAGTGTTTAATAATAAAATAAGATTTAAAGAATTATACAATGAGATCCTAATTTGTAATCTTTGATATAAAAATTAGGTTCTTCTTAATACGAGGTACATATCACACATCAAATATATTCCTGATGTTTCCATCAGGCAGAGTGACAAGCACATATCCATGTTCCTTTATCTCGTACCCTCTATCATCTTGAAGGTATAAATTTACTCCAATGTTGGATTCTCTAAAATTTCTAAACCATTGCTTTTTACCAATCATATGTGAATCTCCAGAATCTATGAACCAAATATATGATTTCTCCTCCTTACTGGCTAGTGTAGTCTCAAACATAGATAATCTGATGTCCTGGTTCTAATCTACATCAGCGAGATGACCTGCATGTCTTCTCTGCTTGTACCTCTCTGCATCTACCCTTTTCTTATGGCAAAACTTAGCAATTTGGCCTATCTTAGCACAATAAAAAAAATTAGGGGCAGAATCATGTTTATGTGAGGTCATACATAGTGGTGTCCTTTTTCGTGATACGTTTCCCTTCCTGTGATCAACCACTGTTTTCCACTTCGGCTTGAACTTGGTCATCAACGCAAGATCTGGATTTTGAGGTTTGAGGGACAACCTCCTTTCTTCTTCTTGTAGCAAGATCCCACTAAGCTCTTCAAATCCTGGAGGCTTTTATATTGTATTCAATCCCATTATAAATTTCTGATAATCATCCACCATGCCATTCATGGTAATCATCACTAAATCATCATTCGCCAGAGTCTAACCAATATCAGTTAATTTATCTTTAACCTCCTTTATCTAGGATATGAATGAATAAAAGGACTCATTATCCTTCATCTTTATGGAGAGAATCTTCTTCGTGAGGTACAAAGTTCGACAGATGTTCTTGGTCTCATACATTACCTTGAGAAATGTCCATATATCATTCACTATCTTGCACTCCCGAATGTGAGGAATGATGCAATCTTTGACCAATAACTTGAAGAGAACCTTTGCCTTCATCTCCCTTTTCTCCAGTCTTGAATTGTTGTATTCGATCCTTCAGTTGTAGTAGTTGGAAATGCCATAGGCATTCCGTCCCTCAAAAAGATTCTAGAGCTTAAACTTCCAATTAGTGTAATTGGAACCATCAAGCTTATTACTCTCATTGAGATAAGATTCAACAATTTGATTATTCATTTTAGATGAAAAAAAAA